>VYZP01017154.1:0-59891 GCA_013400635.1 Hypocryptadius cinnamomeus | reverse complement strand
GTATCACAGTCTTAAATTAATGAAATCTCTGCAAATAGAGCTTGGTACTCTCCAGTATGGTCCTGAAGTTTGACAGTAGAGAATTTTCAAGAAAATTATTAGTCATATTCATTTTAAGAGTGTGTTTTTCTTCTGTCATTTCCAAAATTGCTATTGAAATTGTGCTTCAGGCTTGGTGTAATTTCTAGGTAGGCACCTGCTGCCATCTCGTGGCATTACCTGTAGTCAGTAATGCTGCTGATGGCAGCAGAGTTCAGAAATATCTTACTCGATCACTGAATAACAGGAGTTTAAACAAGCAAATAAGAAATTGGCCCAACAACTCGAAGTATCCTTCAGAGTTGTCATCTACATCTTGTAGGCAGCACTAAGCTATTATATGAGGCCTTTGTAGAAGTAAGGGTGGAAACAGAAGCTAATATTTTGAAATTATTTTCTTCTGTGTCTTTTAGGCTATTTGCTTTCAAAGCGTGAGGGTCAAGCAGGATCACCAGAGAAGCCCCTGTCAGACCTGGGGCGCCTGTCATATATGGCTTATTGGAAAAGTGTAATATTGGAGTGCCTTTATCATCAACGTGACAAGCAATTAAGCATCAAGAAATTGAGTAAGCTGACTGGAATCTGCCCTCAAGATATCACTTCCACTCTGCATCACCTACGAATGCTTGACTTCCGTAGTGATCAGTGAGTACAGGAGTCCCATTGTAATCCCAAATACCTTCAGATGTGTTTCATTGAAATTTAATGGTGTTTAAAGACCAGTCACATCTAATAAACTTGATTTTACTAATGACTTCAGTGTCCAGATACTGAGACTATGGTACTCATGTGCAATGCAAGAATCATTCAGTGCCAAAACTGGTTCAGATGTCCAGCTGTGTACCACTGCAGATGTCGAATTTCGAGTAATTTGCTGCTGTGAGAGAGAGCAAGTTGGTTTCTTGGTCATGTTTTCTTGGTATCCCTTGGTATCAGTCTAATACACTCGCAAATAGAACAAAGAACAGCAACTAGAGGCAGATCTGCTCCTTTTTTTCAGTCAATGAGCAGACAGTTGGTTCCTTCCTTTTCCCTATGTCTCAAAAATGCCATAAACTGTGTGGATTGACATGGAATGCTTGAAGAGTGGGACAGATCACTGGGAGAGATGAAATGTGTTGGTATAGAATAGAGGTAGCCTGCTTGCTCAGCCGACAAGTCAGGTGAAATTCTGGGAATTAGTCTTGTTTCAGACCATAGCAGTTTGGTGAGTGGGGTTGTATTCTATTGCGTTTGTGTTAAAGATGAAACTTACTTGGAAAACTTGAGAATGGTTTTATGTTCTCATCTCTCAGTATACCTTTAACCTGTGTTATTTCTGTCAGACCCTTAAACAAAATGCACTGTGGTAGTGGGACTGCAACTTTTCTTGAGCAGTCCTTTTATTTCTCTTCAGTAGCTTTCACCTTATATTACCCATTCCCCAAATGGTATACCCCTTGTCCGTAATAAAAATGATACTCTGCAGCTGAATGTTACCTGTGGAAGGAAAATGGCTTCACCATTAACAAGAAGTGGAAAGAACTTTTACATTCCCTCAGTTGTGAGATACTTTCTCTGGTAGTCAGATGGTACTGAAAATTGTAGTATTTTAATGAGTTTCTGTTCTCTCTGAAGTTACTTGTGGCAGCAGTGATTGAGAGAAATATATTTTCTGCAATATATCTGTTTCACATGGCAACATGTACAGTGTGTCACCTGTTATTGATCAGAGTGTTATTGCTGTTCAGATTTGTGATCATTCGTCGTGAGAAGCTTATCCAGGAGCACATGGCAAAGCTCAGAACGAATGTCCGCCCTATTGATGTGGATGCAGAATGCCTGCGTTGGACACCTGTTATAGTTTCCAACTCAGTTGTCTCTGAAGATGAAGAAGAGGAAACAGAGGATGGGGAAAATGAAGAGCAACAAAAGCAGAAAGAAAAGGATCCAGAGACCAGTGTAAGAGTGAATCTCTTATTTCTGTGTGGCATGTAGTTTATACTTAATGGTTTTTGAGGCAGCGCTAACAAAATTTCAAATGTGAAGCTTGCGCATTTGTCATAATCATAAAAAGCAGTGCAGTCATGGTTAGTTTATGTATCTTTATGGTTTCAGATTAGAAAATAAAACTCAAGAAAGCATCAAGGCATAGTCTAGAGAGCAATCCTTGAAGGAGTTGCACTCTTGCATCAGGTGGTGAGCACTGAGTAGAATTCTAAGAGGCAAATTATCTGCTGTTACTGTATTTACATTAAACTAACAGTGCATTTTAATGGAAAAATAGCTTCAAGTTTTCTCTCACTTTTTTCTTGAAAATTGCACAAATACTGTATTTGAATGTAGCGAGGTGAAGTCAGCATTCTGGCACACCGCTGAATGGTTGACTGAAGTGACTTGTTGGGAAGCTCTAAATGAGGTATATTATCACCTCTGAGGAAAGGAGTAGCAATTAGCACTACATGAATCTCTTCAAGGTCAAATCTTTTTTTAATCCTTGATTTTTAAAATCACTTTTGTTAAACTTTTCTGGCTTTTTTTTCAAACACTTTTGTGGAATGAAATTCAAGATAGACATTTATACTGAAATCAGAAGTGTGAAATCTATTTGTTTTTATTTAAATCAGATGGTAAAATCTGTGTCATGGGAGAAGAAAGAGCAAGAGCCTTACTCACCAACAGAGAGTGAAAAAAAGCCAGACATTGTTGCTCCAGCCAATTCTGCACGACCAAACAAGCACATTTTTTCCCTGGATAGTCTTCCTGCAAACAGTCAGCCATCACGAAGAGGTCGATGGAACCGCAAGAGCAAAAAACTTCATGAGCCCTTTTGTGAGAAGGAGCCAGCATTGCCCATCGAGGAGAAAACAGCAGTTCCCAGTGGACGATGCAGTGAATGTGAGGAAAAGTCAGCAGCCTCACGAGGCCGCTGCAGTGACTGTGAGGAGAAGTCGGTGGCCTTGCAAGGAAGGTGCGGTGAATGTGAGGAGAAATCTCCAGCCTCGAGAGGCCGGTATGCTGAAGATGAGGAAAAATCTGCAGCTTCCCAGGGACAGTACAGCAAAGGTGAAAAATCTGCAATTCCCCATCGGCAGCACAGTGAAGCTATGGAAAGGTGGAGGGGGCAGTTGAAAAAGAACACAGAGCCGCTGAAATGTAGATTCCCAGAGGACTGCGACAGATTACCCCGGCGCTACAGTGATAGTGACAGGGCACTCCTGAGGTGTTTTAGTGAGAGCAGTGAAGAGGAAGATGATGAGCCTGTGAGTCCTCGATCAAGCTCTCCACCTGTTCTCACCAAGCCAACATTGAAACGAAAGGTGTGTGTCTTATTTCTGACTGTTACCCAGTTTTGTCTGTGTGTTAGGGCTTTCTGAAGGATGGTGCAGTTCACGAGGTCTGTATTAGGTGTACACGGAGCACATGTTCAGTGTTCCAGAGCTCTCTCTGCAGGGTACTTCCTGCTGACTTTTTCTAGTGGTGGTTTTGGTGAATCAGAGGTAGGAGTTTGAGGGTTTTTTGAGTCTAGCCTCGATCTTGTTCTTTTGATTTTTTTTTCTAACTTAATTATTGAAGTTTTTCTCAGTCATGCAAAATAGAAACAGATACAGTCTTACTTATGGAAGAAACTTGCAAAACACAAATGCTCTCTAAAAACTGAAATCAGAGTGTAAGGTCTTTGCAATTATTTACCATGGAGATGTGAATTCTATCAGTGTGTCTAAGCAAATGCTTTCTTCACTAGCAAGTTCTCTACTGTATTGTTTTTGCACCTTATTCTAAGCTATTCACATCTGTTTTGTAGTGTGTTTAAAGTTCTAGCTGTTATGGATGGGCTGTTAGCTTCAGCTGCTTAAATTCTGACTAGTGGCAGGTGCTAGACAATATTTCTAGTGAATTCTGGATTCTAGAAGGGAGCTCTCTGCTGTTCATGTTTTGTATTTATCTAGTGTTTCATTTCCACTGCACATGATAAAATATCTTCTCTTTTCCCACCTTCCAATTTCAGAAACCAATTCTTCATCGGAAGAGGCGGGTCCGCAAGCGTAAGCACCACAACAGCAGTGTTGTCACTGAAACAATCTCAGAAACCACAGAAGTGCTGGATGAACCATTTGAGGACTCAGACTCTGAACGACCAATGCCTCAATTAGAGCCTACATTTGAGATTGAGGAGGAGGAAGAGGAGGAGGAGGAGGATGAAGAGGAGGAGAGTGAACTTTCATCCAGTGGATACTTTCAGCACTTAGCCCAACCAGACACACTCAGGCATAGACCCTCTTCTAAGAGGAAGTCCAGAGATGAAGAGGAGTCTGATGACAATAACGGTATGTATGGTGAACACTAGTGAAAGTTTGATAGATTGTGTTGGATGATAACAGCTCATGACAAAACCAGCTGCTTTCTTTGGCTTGTAACTCCCAGCTGAAATGTAAGTTAGGCATAAATTACCAGTCAAATTGCTCAGACATTGCCTAGTTTTATGAAAACATGGTGCATGCATTTAACTTTCTTACTGGCAATGACCTGATCCCAGGCTATCCTTTTGATTCAGCTTTCCTAATGGAATTAGTATCTGTGATTGTGGAAGAACCTATCCAGCAGAGTCACTTACAGAAATAAAACGGAAATGAACTGGCAAGCCCCCAATTTTCCATAACAAAGGGAAATATTAAATTGTCTCTTCTGACAATCCTCTTCTTCATCACATTGCATGTTCACCCTCTCAGCTTCTCATATCTCCTTAAAGTTCTCTGAACCTTCATTTTATAAAATAAAATAATTTGGTTGTGACTGGTTGCTTAGAGTCCACTGACAATTCAGAAGATGCATCTGACATCACACAGTATCTGCTGTCTGCTTTTGCCTTCAGTGCAGATGCCTTTGCATATAAATATTAAAACTGTAATGCCTTTAAAGAAAATACAGTGTGCTGTCAGTTACCTAAACATGTTCATCATAAACAGCTGGCTTTTTATTTTGATAAAAAATTAGGCTGGGTGAGAGGGACAGCACTGCCTTATGACAATTCAAAAATACAGTGTTGCAGCAATTAACAAATGGTTCAGATTTAGATCATTTTAACCATAACTGTGAAGTAGAAATGTTTATAGGAATCTTAGAAAAATTTTTGGAGGTTTTCCCATTACTACAGAAACCTGCTTGTGATTTTTTTTTTCTTTTCTTTTTATAGCTTTCTGGGGTCCAGATTTTTCTGCTGAGAACTTAGTGTCTAGCTGAGGCAACGCATTGAAAGTGTTTTAAGATTTCTCTGAAATACAACATTGCAGTTTCTTAAATGGGTGTCTGATGAAAATTTGGATAGGTTCTGATTTCTGTCAGGACAGCAGTGAGAATGGATAGTGTAGGGTGGTGATTTGAGGCCAGTTTTTAGTAAGGGTTAGGCATTCTGGAAGACAGAAGGTGTTCTGTGGTGTCAAAAGCAAGATTTGTTTCTCTATAGTCTATCAAATCTGTGCAAATTTAGTTGTGTAGGGGAAGATGAAGCTTGGTAATGGCTGAGCTGTATTATTTTGCTTTTCCTAGTTCTACGTGTAAGTTTTACTGTGAATGTGGGAAATCTAATCCTCTGTAATAGATACAAAATGTGGAAGATAGGGAAGAGAAATAGTGATGGGTTTTTTAAGAGGTGGATTTTATTTCTAAGGGTTGAAGTGTTAATGCTTTAATGAATGCTATGAAAATAGTGTTACCTTCTTCCTGTACAACAATAGGCTGGCTGACTGTGGCAGACCTTTTCTTTTCTTCATGCACATTTCAAATACTTATTTTTGGATGACATATGGAGTTATTGATTTTTAAATTCAGTATTCATTTTTTAATACCCAGAATTTTTTCAGAATGCTTATCATTGGAGGGAGGTATTTAAAGTAAATGCCTGTCTGAGCAAAGGGCAAGAGTAACTCAGCTTTTTACAGTTGTATAAAATGTCACTGACTGTCCTAATTGACAGGTTCAAACCAAAATTAATTCAGGGAATGCCTTATAGTATTTAGTAAGTTCTCAGTAAGTGATCACATTCCTTTTTGGCTATATAAGCTCTGAACCTATTTGAGTGTTTGGAAAGTCACTGAAATGGGAATCTTGCTTCATCACATAAAAGATGAAAGAGAAATTCAGCTTCCTGATAATGATTTCTTCAATTTAAAAAATTACTAGCCAAATCCAGGCCTCTGTGTATTTCTATTGGCATTAAAAAGCATAAGGCTATGACAAATGTGAAATTATTTCCTTTCTTAAGCAGATGCACAGATCTAAATGGAAACATGCTTTTATTGCAACTTCATAGTTCTTGTACGCTGCAACACGTTCATTTGTGATCATATTTTATAAATAAAATTGTCTTTTCAGGACTTTATTACATAGCTTAGAGCTTAATTTGAATTGTGTATTAAAAGCTCAGAGCTTTGAACATGGAAAATCTTTAAAACAGTGATGTTCTTAGAACATGTAATGTGCAACATGCTGCTAATGAGCAGACCTTGATCCTTCTAAACTAATATTTCTAAACTAATAAATAAATTCTAATAAATTTCTAAGCTAATATTGAAGTTGATAAACATGTTGGGCATGTTTGAACAGTGTCTTTCAATTTGTATTTTCAGGTAACCCACCCTTGAAACCATTATCTATGCTGAGGAATAGTGAAGCAAAAGATTCTTCACTTGAGCCAGATACTTCCACACCTGTGAAAAAGAAGAAGGGATGGCCAAAAGGGAAAAGCCGAAAACCAGTCCACTGGAAGAAAAGACCTGGTCGAAAACCAGGTTTTAAACTGAACCGGGAAGAGGTGCCGCTCTCAGTTCAGGATGAAATAGTTGATGAAGTGGTAGCTAATTCAAAACCAGGGCGTAAGGCCAAAATTTCAGATAAAGAGGAATGTGTTGAGCAGAAGGACCTGCCTCTCACTGAGGAAAGGAAAGAGGAAGATGTGAATATGGAAGCAGAAGAGGTAGGAGAGGGAGAAGAGGAAGATATAGCCAGCAGTGAAGTAAGAGCAGTTTCTCCTGTGGACAGCAACAGCAGTCCAGCGCCAGAAGTAAAAGAACCTGAGATAGAAGAGGAAGCAGAGGAGAAGCCAAGGATTTTAGAAGAGCAGAGGCAATCAGAAGAAGAGCAGCAAGAATTAGATGAACCTGAACATGACCATGAGGAAGAAGAGGAAGTTGCAGTAGTGACAAATCAAAACGAAGATCATGATGCTGATGATGAAGATGATGGTCATCCGGAGTCTTTGAAGAAAAAAGAATTGGAGGAACAGCCTGTTAAAGAAGGGGTGAAGGAGGAGCCTCAGGTGCAAGAATGTTTTTTAGAAACAAGCATACCAAGCAGTAGAGAAGATGCAAAAGAAAAAGATGAAGCAGAGGCAGATTCTGAGGAAGAGCAGGCTTCCAATGAGACATCAGTGGGCTCAGAGCATGTCCCTGGATCTGAAGATGATCACGAAGAAGAGCAAAGTAATAAAGAGGGGTTAATTGAATTAAAGGAAGAGGAGGAGATTCCTCATAGTGAACTAGATCTTGAAACTGTTCAAGCAGTCCAGTCCTTGACACAGGAGGAAAGCAATGAGCATGATGTAGCTTACCAGGACTGTGAAGAAACTCTTGCAGCTTGTCAGACTTTGCAGAGTTATACCCAGACTGAGGAGGATCCTCAGATATCAATGGTTGAAGATTGCCAGGCCTCAGAACACAACAGTCCAATATCCTCTGTTCAGTCCCACCCCAGCCAGTCTGTGCGTTCTGTCAGCAGCCCAAACGTGCCTGCTCTGGAGAGCAGTTACACACAGATAAGTCCTGAGCAAGGATCCCTGTCCGCACCCTCTATGCAGAACATGGAGACCAGCCCCATGATGGATGTGCCTTCAGTATCGGACCACTCTCAGCAGGTGGTGGATAGTGGCTTCAGTGACCTTGGCAGCATTGAGAGCACTACAGAGAATTATGAAAACCCCAGCAGCTATGACTCCACTATGGGAGGCAGCATTTGTGGAAATAACTCTTCCCAGAGCAGCTGTTCATATGGAGGACTGTCTTCTTCTAGCAGCCTCACTCAGAACAGTTGTGTTGTCACTCAGCAAATGGCAAACATTGGCAGCAGTTGCAGCATGATGCAGCAGAACAGTGTCCAGCCTGCAGCAAACTGTAATATCAAGTCACCTCAGAGCTGTGTAGTAGAAAGGCCCCCAAGTAACCAGCAACCAACAACACAGCCACAACAGCAGCAGCCTCAGTCCCAGCAGCCACAGCCCCCACCTCCACCCCAGCAGCAACCTCCATTATCTCAGTGTAGCATGAACAACAGCTTCACCCCAGCACCTATGATCATGGAGATACCTGAATCAGGCAGCACTGGTAACATAAGTATCTATGAGAGGATTCCAGGGGATTTTGGTGCTGGAAGCTATTCACAACCATCAGCCACGTTCAGTTTAGCCAAGTTGCAGCAGCTGACAAACACCATTATGGACCCTCATGCCATGCCTTATAGCCATTCTCCTGCTGTGACTTCCTATGCAACCAGCGTTTCTCTTTCCAACACAGGGCTGGCTCAGCTGGCTCCTTCTCACCCCCTGGCTGGCACCCCACAAGCACAAGCCACTATGACACCCCCACCAAACCTGGCCTCCACCACCATGAACCTCACATCGCCTCTGCTTCAGTGTAACATGTCTGCTACCAACATTGGTATTCCCCACACGCAGAGGCTGCAGGGGCAGATGCCAGTCAAGGGGCACATTTCCATCCGCTCCAAATCGGCGCCGCTGCCCTCGGCCAGCGCACACCAGCAGCAGCTGTACGGCCGCAGCCCGCCCGCCGTGGCCATGCAGGCTGGGCCTCGGACCTTGGCCGTGCAGCGGGGCATGAACATGGGAGTCAACCTGATGCCAACCACCCCCTACAACGTGAACTCCATGAATATGAACCTGAATGCCATGAACAGCTACAGAATGACGCAGCCCATGATGAACAGCAGTTACCATAGTAATCCTGCCTACATGAATCAGACAGCACAGTATCCTATGCAGATGCAGATGGGAATGATGGGGAGCCAGGCCTATACCCAGCAGCCTATGCAGCCAAATCCTCATGGAAACATGATGTACACTGGCCCCTCCCATCACAGCTACATGAATGCTGCTGGGGTGCCCAAGCAGTCTCTTAATGGACCATACATGAGAAGATGAGCAAGATCAACTTGCATCCTAAAAACTGAAATAAATATAAATAAAGGAACCTTTTATACTGACGAACCAGAGAAAATGGACCTTTTTCCAGTTAAAATATTGCTGTAGATTTAGAGGGATTTTCTTTGGTTTATTTTATTTTTTAGGAAGCCTGGTCTTTATTTTTTTGATTTTTGTTTGTTTGTTTGTTTTTCTTTTCTTCACAATTGTCAAACATTTTACAGCTAAAATCACTTACAGATGTTTTTTAGAGGGGAAACATGCACAAAATCTTCTCATAATTTAAAAAGAGCCTTACTTTGCTGACAAAGTGGACAGACTATGTGTAACGTGAAATCATCTTCCTAAATTTTTTTCAATATATGTCCTTTTCCCTCCCCTGTGCCCCTCTGTATGCAGTTTCTAGTGCTGCAGCCATGTAAAATGTTTGACATCTCAAAGAATAACAACCCTTCCCTCTAAACCCCACCTAACATTTCCTACTTCTAGCAGGAGGCACTTATTGGGAGATTTGGAAGGGGACACAGAGGATAAAGGAAAATCTTCATTTCTGCAAGTCAGGAAAAAGCTTTAATTTTCCTCGACTCCCTCACCCTCAGTAAAATTTGGAGTTAAGTGTAAACAATAAACCATTCACATTGGTGTTTTTGTAGATGAGTTAATTGAAATTGTATGTTTTATGCTGAAAATATAATGTAACTTTAAAATGATCCCATTCACCACCCAGACATGCACGTGAACACACATGTGCATGCATGCACACACGTTCTGTCACTGAACTGCTGGAAGCATCTCGAGAGAGAACTTGTTCTGTATCCCTTCGGCAGTCGTGAAGAGGACAGGGTGGGTAATGGTCTGTTAGGACAAGAAAATGGTTACAGGCTCTTCTGGTGACCTGCGAGTCAGCCACAGCTCTGAGATCCCAGACTGCTTTAGTACATCCTTGGAAATGCTGAGAGGGTTTTGGTTCTGAACCTTTGAGTCAGAAGCAGCTGTTTCCAGTTAATCTCTTGGCTTGGGAAATGCTGGAAGGAAAAGTGTGCATTTGGTGACTGGGATGAGAACCCTGTGCTGTCCTTGTCACTCTTCCCTTCCTGGTCTGGGGTAGGAAGTTGCTGAATGTGCCGCTTTCTGGGGGGTCAGCGATGTTTTTCCTGATTCTCTTACTGTGTTTGATATCCATTTTGTAGAAATAGCCACACATTTGATCTAGTGTGGGAAAAGAAGGGAATCGGCCTCTTTTTCAGCAGTGAAACCGTCCCAACACCGTAGCAGGATCTAGGCGGCAGGATTTTGCTGTTTATTACTGCAAAATCCAATTTACATTAATTTTGGCTACACTGCTGGCATGTCACCCAATACAAAAAGGGACAACCCTTTAATGTAAAGTTCTTTTTTTTATTGTATGTGAAGTAGAAATGCAGACACATTAATAAGACTAATTCCTTTTGTTTTTAAACCAAAAGAATCTAAAAGTTGGGGTTTCTTCAGATGCACTAAAATGGACTTTCCTCCAGTAACTGCTAACCATAAAAGGCAGAATTCAAAGGACTTCCACTTTTTATTTCTGTTTAGTTTTGAGCATGTACAAGGCTGTGTAGGACCCCATTTCTCTGTATATACTATTCCAGTTCCAAATAACCCGTGTAGAAAGCGCACTGTGCTGCCCTCTCTTCTTAGATCTTCAGCTGTGTCGCTGCTTCCTGGGGGTGGGGGTGGGTCTGAGACAGGAGGAGAAGCTGTTGAAACGAGGGCCATGAATTTAGTTTGTTTGCCTTTATGTTTGGTTTGGTTTTGTATGGGTTTTTTTATCAATTGGGCAGCTCCCTTTTCCACAAACCTTTGTGACTGTAGAACTATTGTAGAAAAAAAAAGTTCTTTTCTATATATAAAAAGAAATTATCCAACGCAGTAATATTGGTACCTACCATTTTTTCACTTCTGTTTAAAAAAAAATGTATTTTTAGCAAGATAACTTGGGTAATCTTCTAAAAGAAATTAAAAAAAACTCACTGTTAGTGACTTCGATGCCTTTTAAAAATAAGAGCTTTTTCATTTCATTCCATCTTTAAAATTTTTTATCTTTGTTGTAGAATATTAAAAACTATTTTAAGAAAGATAAAATTCTCTTTAAAGAGATCTCTAGAGTGTGTGAATAGGAGCTCCAGATGCCTCTAAAAGCCGCATGTACAAATGAAGCTGAGTCTATTCCTGTCTGTTTATATTTGCTTTTCCTGTTTTGTAACCTCTTTGTACTTTGTTCATGGTGACTTGTAAGCTAAGGGGAAGGGGGTGCCTAGATGCCTTTGTAATTCTCCATGTCATACGCTCCTGGCTGGATGGTCTCCCTTCCTCTCCTTGTATGTAATATCACTTTTTTTTCCCCTTTCTAGCAAGTACTTTCAAAAGAACTCTGTACATTTTAACATAAAAAAATAAATTATGTTGAGCCATTTTGGATGTCAGTTGTGCGTGTAAATTTTTTTTCTTCCATTTGAGTGGTGAGTGCTGTCCCTGATACTTGGTCCTGGGAGTATGATTCCCTGTGGGCCTTTTCACCTGAAAGAGAATTCACTTACGAGATCTCTTGATCATGTTAATTTTTATCTAGAATTTCCAGTTAGAGAAAAAGAAAAACAAACTTGAAGCTTTTCCAGAAATCACCACCTTCACATTCCTCTCTGCCAAAGCTGACCAGAACCAAGTGTGGTCCTGGTTTTTATCAGCTTCAGTTTGTAATTTTGTCTTGCATCCTTTAACACTGGCAGTGCGTGTTGGAAGTTTCCTTCAGCTGCTCTTTCATCTGTAATGAGAACCTCGAATAGGAGGAGAAGGAGACATTTTACCCAGCAAGGCTTGCCCTGGAGCTTTAAGGCACGATGGGATCGTTGGGATGCCATCCTACATTCTCCACAGGCTCAGAGCTCTGACAACGCTAGAGGGAAGCACAGTTCCAGCATGGTGTGATCCATGCTTCAGGTCCCCGTGCCAAGCATGATAAGCCTCAGCAAAGAACCTCAGCCTCCTGTGGTCCAAGGGCTGGGGCTTTTCCACAGATGTGCTGTCACGAGATTGTCTTCAAGAAGGCAAGCTGTTTATTAAAAGCATTATTTATCAAGTAGGCTGAATTGTTAACTGGTTGTTAATTAAAAAGTAACAACAAAAAACCCAGCCTTAGTTTGTGTGGGCTAACTTGATGACAACCACACTTGGGAGCCATGAACGAGGTGACCTCTTTTTTAGAATCTTGACCAACAAACTATCAAATCCTACCATTAGAGAATGGTTTGGTTTGGTTTGATTTGATTTGCTTTGGTTTGGTTTGGTTTGATTTGATTTGGTTTGGTTTGGTTTGGTTTGATTTGGGGGAATTGCCAAGCCAAAGCAGGTTTGAAATCTGGCTGTTTTGAAGAGCATCACCCTTTGTGAACAGCTGCTCCTGCAGGTTCTGCAGTGCACAGCCAGGTATCATACTGTGGGCATGGGGAGAGTTGCTCTGTTCAACGCTGTCAGGTTTGCTCTAGTTGATAGGTGAACCAGAATGTCTGCTTCTAGTTCTCAATATGCAGGGAAGAGTTTGAATGCAACCTACAGCAACAAACTACTGCCTGGGAGATTTAGAGTGGTGGTTCTTGAAAGAAATTAACTGAAAGGAGAATGATCTTAAAGGGTTACGGCAGTTCTGAAAGCTCATCAGTGAGATAATTCAGAAAAAGCTAAAAAGAACTGAGCCATCTTAATTAGCTCAGGGAAAGAGCTCCTTGCTGAGATCTCTGCAAGATCTCTGCAACTAATAAGAGGAATGCAGATTGACAGAGGCAGACCAGGTTTACAGCAGCTGAGGTGAGGCCTGCAGCATCTTTTATCATCACAGCTTGTCAGCCAGAATAATTTACCTAAAAATAGATGCCTGAAGTTGAGCTTTGAATGTAAAATTCTTTTGCCCCAAATACAGAGAGTCTCAGCAACTTCACCAAACATTGATTTTTTTACCTAGAGCAAGGCAGGACTCCAGCTACATGCTTCATCTCTTGAAACAGGTGCAGTACCTTGCAGAGAGAGTCAGGAATTTGTTTCCATATTTCCTTCCTTATGGGGAGGTTCTGTTCTGTTGGATAGCTCTGTATGTGAAACTGGCACATAATGACCCTGTTCATTTGGTATCATAATTTTCCTAAGGGTTCCTCTGTCAGTATTTGTTTGTTTTCCCTTGCCAAATACTTTGCCCTGTGAACTCAAGATAGTGACTGTTGTCACTATGTCACTATGTTTGTCATTTGTGTCACGTAGTACAGTCCCAGTGTGTGATTGAGCTAACAGAGTTGTCATAGTAAAAAAATCTGTTTTCAAGGAAAAAAGTGATAAATATGATGGTGTGTGACAAATAATTAAATAAAATTTTTGAAAATGTTCTACTAACATGTTGGCTAATATGTGCACATGGTACCTTTCAGCTAAAGGAGAAAGTCTGTTTACTGAAACTGTCATAGTCTGTTTCCCTACTTTACACAATAGGAACAAGCACCAACAAGAGATCATCTACAATCCCAGATACCTCCTAAACAACTTCTCCAAAGATAAAAATCACTGCTGGAAAAAAAATATATTATGTGGTGATTTAAGTGAAATGACTAAATCCATTTCCTACTTCTCCTGTCCTGCATCCTGCATGAATGTTGAGGAGAATGAGATTTTATATATATATATATATATTTTTTGGTTTTGGTTTTGGTTTTGGTTTTTGGTTTTTTTGGGTTTTTTTGTTTTTTATGTGCAGCAGATCTCTAGGGTCCCTTTTTTACTAACCAAACACTGACAGCACACAGAACCTTGGTATCACTCATAGGACAGATGCTTCCTAACTGAGAATGTCCTAAGTGTATGCCCCTGCTCAGGACAATCTTATGTGTGTGGCCAGAGGTACCTACTTCCAGTTAACTTGACTTTTAAATCATGCTGTCAAAATTCAAGACAGATGTTTGAAAACCAGCTACCACTGATGCCAAAGACCATTCAGTTGGCATGCTGCTTCCCCACATCAGAGAGCTAAGCATCAATTCAAATCCTAGGGAGGTACCAAGACAACAGCTCTGAACCCATAATTTGGGAGGGATGAAATCCTCTCTGGTATCTTGGGGGAAAGGTAAGAGGGTGTCACATAGGAAGAACTGAATTGTTACTGGTCACCAGATTTCCTGGATCAGGGCTTCAGGCAGTCCCGCTGGGAGGAGCTATTCTCCAGGGGAGCAGGTTCAAGTTGCTGTGTGTTCCCTTCAGATAAAAATCTTCTGCAGTCTGAAGTAGGCAAGACTGCAGTTACTTTAGGAGTGTCCTTGTCCTCCTTTGCATGGTGTTAGCGAGCATGCTCTTGAGACCAAAGCAAATCACAGAAGTTGGTCTGCAGAAAGAGATCTTCAGAAGTGCCTGAGTATATACAGCAAGGGGTCAGCAGGTGATGGCTGAAAGGCTGAGCACAAAGGAAAGTACTGGAAAAACAGTGTCTTTAGAGGCCATTGCAGACACCCTTGATCGTCTCTCTGTCTATCCAGCTGTGCAAGAGGCACTTTGATCTGTTTGGAAACCTGACTGCTGTCCACAAGAACCTTCATCACGGATTCTGCACAGGGCTCAGGAAGTCCAAGCAGGAAATGTTGGTGCAGAAGGAAGGTAGAAAAGGGAATTGTGATGTTTTAGGGTAGCACTGCCTGGAAGCTCTGACAGATTATGTACAACTGGGTATAACTGTGTTACAGTCAGGGTCTGAAGAATACAAGTGCTCTAGGTAAAGTGATAAGGAAAATGAGTTTGAACAAGGAAACATTTCTAGCCCTAGAAAAGTGCAAGTATCTCTCAGATGCACTGGTAAAAGCTATTCATCAACTGAAGTGCACCTTCCTTTTCTGGAGATGGCAGATGATGCTTTTGGTGTCTTTCAGGCAATACCTGAAATTGATTAGATCAATAATCCCTCTGATTTACAGATGGAGTCTGAACCTGGGACTATCTGAAGTCTTGCTAGATGATTCTCTGCTCTGCTTTGTGGCAAGGCAGGGACTTAGTGGTATTTTGCAATTCATGTGTCTTACTTATGCAGTAATGCACTGGGCCACAGGGACAGGGGTTTAGGAATAATGCTATGGCCAGGAACAGTATTTTGAAAGTTCCTTGCATCTCATCTTCCCTTCAGCACCCCTTTCCAGCATTCCCATGAACCTGTGCTTTAAGGGCCTCTAGAGAAGGAGACTGGGCCCAAACCATAAAATCAGAATAGTTTGGATTGGAAGGGACCTTAAAGATCATCCTATTCCACCACCCTGCTGTGCACAGGGACACCTTTCACTCAGGTGGGTTGCTCCAAGTTCCATCCAGTCTGGCCTCGAACACTTCCATGGATGAGGCAACCACAAATTCTCTGGGCAAGCCATGACAGTACCTCACCACCTTCACAGGAGAGAATTTTATTCTCATATGTGAACTCGACCTATTCTCTGTCAGTGTGAAGTCATTCCCCCTTGTCCTGTCACTATGGTATCTTGTAAAACATCCTTCTCCATCTTTCTTGTAGGCTCCCTTCAGGTACTGGAAGGCTGCAATTGGGTCACCCCTAAGCCTTCTCTTTTCCAGGCTGAACAAATCCAGTTGTCTCACTTCCCTTGGAGTTCCATCATGTTCAACAGTCTCTGATGGACCTATCCTTCCCAAATTTACCTAACTCTTGCATTTATTAGTTCTCACAGCATTCCATAGGAGTGGATTCCATATTTCATTAGGATGTTGAGTAGAAAGATTATGGAGGGGTTTTTTGTTGTTGTTATTTTAAATATGCTGTCTCTGATTCTCTTTTGTACATAAAATTATGATTTTATTTTTCACTTTGTGTGTTCTCTGTATCAGTCACAATTTTCTGTGCTCTGTTATTGTCTTTCTTTCAGTCTAGAGTTTCTCTACTATCATGTGCAGTCCTTCCATGTATCACAGAATTGCAGAATGAATGAGGTTGGAAGAACATCTGGCACTCATTTGCTCCAACCCCTGCTCCAGTGGGGTCACCTAAAGCAAAGGGAACACAATCCTAAAGCAACTCTGTGGTGATACAGAGCTGCCTCCTGAACTGTCTGCCTGCTAGTACATGGGAGATTCCTTCAAGCCTCACTATACACAGTTTGTGCTTCTTTGTAGAATCATTAGAATATTTTCATTATTATTGTTTGAATGAGTGCCTCATTGTGCATTAAACAGAATGGCAGCCAAGCATCCAAGTAAACCTGTCTGGAGGCTTTATCAGGTATAAGCCTGCAGGCAAAGTAGAAAACATTAGGCTAGATATGCCTAAGCATACCCAGACTCCAAGAATGGCCACTCAGCTAAAGAGCCTGCACTTGCAGAATAGCCTGCCAGTGGCATGAGGCTTTCTTTGATTTGGCAGCTAGGTGCACCCACTTGCACCTCCTCTGAAAAGTGTCTCCTTTATGGTCACTCAAAGCACTTGCAAAACTGAGTTCTTCTGAGCCCTACAGTTCTGAGCTGTGCTGTTAACTTGGAACTGTATATTCCAGGCTGGTTTTGTGAGTAACTTCTTTCTTAGATGGCTTTTAAAACTCTACCCTCTGAGTCCATTGAGTGTCCCTATTCTTTAATGCAGCTGCTTTTTATTCCAGCCTTTTGTTTGGAGCATCTGGTAACACTGCATCAGGCTGCTTGGAATAGGAAAAGAGGAATAGATAACTGAGGTCTCACACATTCCCCTTCACATGCTTCTCACTGTTCAGAAAAAGAAAGAACACAGTGCCTGATGCATAAGCCAGCAAGTAGGTTAGCGGGTTAAAAGCAGCAGTAACAAAATAAAAAGCCTTCCAGGAGACTCCTAGGCTCAACAAACTGGTTCAAGTGCCCCGAGCTGGTGGGCTCTGCTCCTTGTCCCCAGAGCAAACTTAGGAATTTTGCTTTTTAGCAGCTGAGACATCTCAACCGCATGCCCACAGTGTTCTCCGAAGCTGTGAGCGTGCAAAGCCTGGCTAGCCTCAGCATCTTCTTCATCAGTTCCTGGTTATTTGCCTGCTCCTGCCTCTGCTCTGGCTTCCAAGGAGTTAAGAGGTGGGATCTGTGTGTAGGAGGAGGCTGTGTCCTGCCGCAGACCGGCGCAGGGAGGATGCTGCCGCTGGCTGGTGCCTCTGCAGCGCTCTCTTGACATCAGGGAAAAAAGGGATGCTTGTGCCAAAGCCTGGAGTGCAGCACAGCCATGCCGTGGGTGTCAGCTGCAGGCCCTGGATTCTGAAGGCTGACCCTGCTGAAACCTCGGGACCTGGAAGGGAGCAAAGGCTCAGAAGCGTTGCTGGGTCCTGCAGGGGGCTCAGGGTGGCTCCGGGCTCTGAGCAGTTGATGCCCAGCCTGGTTGGGAGACGAGGCTGCTGCACACAGCAGAACTTGGTGTCATTCCCGAGTTCCCTGTTTTGAAAAATTAGGAAATTCCACAGAAAGAAATGCAGACTAGCAGAGTGCTGATTTAGGATGCAAAGTCCAACATCTAGAAGTGAGGCGCTCCCAGTGTGTTATGGTTAATTTTGACAACTGCCCTGTGTGTGTGCCTGTTGTTGGACAAAGGTTTCCTCAGCCTCAAAGGACTTGTGTGGAGGAGGCTCAATTAGGGTGATAGTCCTACTGAAGGGAGCATTTTAATTCTGCAGCTTCTATTTAATTTTGTGATTTTTTTTCCCATGGGCATTGGGAGAACATTGCTATAAAAAGATGTGCAGCTGTATCTAGACTTGAGTGTATTATTTATCGATGTGAGTAAAATATACAGAACTAAAGCTGTACTAGAAAATACATTGGAAAATTTTATCATTTCCTGTTCTTCATATTTTATTAAGACCTTCTCTATATTATCAGTCATCATATTCTTTAAAAACTGTATGATGTGCCAGTCTTCTTGCCTGATTTTAGCACACTCCTTGGTCTATGGGTAAAGCAACAGAACTGGGGGAACTTCAAAGGGAAAAGAAACAAAGGGAAAAAAAATGCAAGAAAACTTACTCTAGCAAAAAAGTGACCTATAGTGTGTGTACAATTAAGTTTCCATCTCAGCTTCTCACCAGTCTTAATAACCTGTGACTGTTGGGTAGTTGTTGAGGATTTGCCATTAACCCCTGCTTTTCCATCTTTTATTGCAAAGGGACCGTGACTTCCTAGAATTTGGGGAGCCAGTTCCAGAAAAGTACAGCCTTTGCAGAGCTTCCACCTGTGCAGATAGTTTTCCCATGGTTGCTTTGCCCATGGGTTTGCACCCAGGCAATGTTTTTTTCCAAGGGACAAGAACTGAGCTGATGAGGGCAGGGCTGCTCAGAAGTGCCTGAACAGACAAGCACACTTTGCTGCAGGTGATGGTGTGGTCCCCATGAAGAGCCCACCCCAAAAACCCCATCCTGGTTTTATCCTGGTCCTCTTACACACCGGTGCCGTGTGTAGGAACCAAAGTCACTCCTCCAGGCCTCACCCCTGGGTTCCAACATGGAATTGTTTGTGCTTTTGGAAAACAGCAGCAGCTGAAATGTGGGGCTCTGTGTAGAGAATGTATGGCTGACTCTGGGAGTCTTGCCTAGGTGCTCTCAGAGAGGATTTGAGCTCTGGTGGTGCCTGGGCGGGCAGGAGCTGGTAGCTTGGGTTTACTTTGCTGCTGCTGTGTAGAGAGCAGACTGAACCCTTCATTTCTGTCTCCTGTTCACCGCTAAGATCCCTCCCCTCCTCTTGCTGCTCAGTCAGCGGGGAGATGCGAGGAGGAAAGGATGCTGCTGAGCTGCACTTTGCTCCAGCACTTGGCACATCCTTTGCAGTCTCGGCTGTTTTCTGAGCAGAGATGCTGCCTGCCTGCTAACCGATGCAGCCATTCCCTCCTGCTCCCTTTGCAAGAAGATGGAATCGTAGCAGAGAGTGAGTGAGTGATGCGGCTGCTGCACGGAGACTGACTGTGAGGAAGAGAATTGGAGAGACTGGAATATGTGCCTGCCTCAGCAGCACTGCAGTGGTAAAGCCCCTGACTGAATACATGCAGGTTACTGTTCTTTAGGCATTGCTACAGAGAACTCAGGAGTCGGATGAAATGCATCGGCCTCCTTTTTCACTGCTTCTCTATTGTCATGATGCATTAATTGCTGGGAGTTATTTTCCTTCCTGTGGCTGACTGCCTGCATCTTTTTTCCTACTGCAGGAGAAACAGTGAGGGAGAGAGCACAACACCAGCCCAGTGTCCTGTCCCACAAGAAGGCTTCTGCGTGATGTGCCAGCACAGTCAAGGGCTGCTGCAATGGTGCATAGAACCTCTGGAACACCTGGATTTGGGATTATTAATGGTTTATAAAGTGGTCCCAGATTGCATCTAGCAACTACCTGGAGACGTTGGCTGTCCTTTGGGGCTTACTGACTGCTTTCAATTTTCCTCTCATTATTGCTTTCACACTCATCTGGGTCGACAGCATTTGGGTGAGGGGAACGTTCTTCCTTGGCCAGGAATCGCAGGGTGCTGCACAGAAAGTGCAGGTGTGAGCTCTGGAGGGGACTGCAGTCTGACCAGCCATGGCTCAAGCAGCTAAGCAGCTGAAGAAAATCAAAGATATTGAGGCTCAGGCTCTGCAGGAGCAGAAGGAGAAGGAAGAATCCAATCGCAAGCGCAGGAACCGTTCTCGGGACCGGAAGAAAAAGGTCAGTGGTGCTGATGGCCAGGTGCCTGTGGCTGTGGCAGTGAGTGCTGGTTGTGTTTGGGGGGATTGGAGGGTGGGGAGAGGATGACAGAGGGGCAGCCTGGTCCCTGTACAAACCTGTGTGCAGCCAGCACAAGAAACAGTCTGTCAAACAGAGGACAACTTTTGGGACCAGAAATCTGCTGTTTACCCTGACAGCTTGTGGGGAGCGGGGGGAGGGAGGGAGCACAGATATAAAAATACCTAAGAAGGGGAAAGGGAGCTGAGGGGTTTATCAAGGCAGCTTAATAGACTCACTCAGCCCAGTAACAGATTTGATCTCTAAGATGAAAATGCTGTTTTCTAGCTTCCTTCAGTTTCCCACAATTGCTTTTTGTGCTCAGAACTTAGGAACAAGAGACCCCCACCCATTTGTCTAGTGAAGGACTAATTTTGTTGTCCACTCCATCCCTTGCTTAATCTGCACCAGAATATTGAAACCAGGGCACAGCAGGAGCAGACTCCTAGCAGAGAAGGCATTTTTGTGCAGAGGTCTGTGGGTTCTGCTGCTCCTGGGGGTAGGCTGTATTTGTGCATGGGACGTGGGTCACCCTTCCCTGCTGGCAGCAGGTGAGGGGAGCCAGGGACAACGAAGAGGTGTCTGTCCCTTCTGCTGATACCAGCATGCTGGTGCCTGGGGTCTGCCAGCTGTTTTGAGCTCTAGCTCCTCTCTGAAAAGTCACTGGCAGTTTTTTCTTGCTGTCAGCTTCCTGCACGAGTGGGCATGTTGCTAAGATAGCTTTGCTGCCCCTTGAAGACCTCTTGACTCGGAATGTTCTTATCACAGCGTGGTCTGAGGGTATACGTGCTATGCACCAGTGCAGAAAGGCAGCGAGGAGAGAGGTGAAACCAAGGATAATCCTGGTTATATCTGATAGGAGGTTATGATACAGGAATTCTTAGGTGGGCTTCTCTTCTGCCTTCACCCAGAGACTTGCATGTGCCCCTGTGAGCAGGAGCCTCACAGCAGAGCTCTGCTGTTGGAACATCTTGGTAGCTGGGCCCTGAGAGTACTGAGGAGAGCCTTGCTTTTCTTAAAGCTGGGCCAGGACAGCCTGGAGAGGTTTGTGTCCACAGAGAGGAAGTCATCCAGGGGAAATGAGTGGACCCATCAGGACAGATGTGAGGTCTGCAGGCAGCAGCTGGGGAGTTGATTGTGGGGGTCATTCAGCTGCCACACTGTCGTGTCTGATGCCCCCTTCTCCAGTGATGGTAATTGCTGGGTGCCTGCAGGTCCATGGCTGTTCCCTGCAGGGCCTCTTGTACTGGAAGCTGATGGAGCAGCTTGCCTCTCACACTGCCAGAGGGCTTTAAAGGGGATCTGATGTGAAGAACCACCACATCAGGACATTTTTCTCTTGGGCCAGCTGTCTCTTGTTAGCCCCTGCCCCAAAGCCTCAGTGTCTGTAGTGGCAATGTTTTTCCTGGGCTTTCTCCCTGGGGCCAAGTGGCTTACCAGGATGTATTGGAATCTCTCATCCTGCTTTGCTGCAGCAGCTGGGGGGGTTTGATTTTTGTTAGGTCAGTGTCTGTTAGTGCCCTGTGAGCCTGCATGGGACTCGTGTCGTGTCCATGCCATGTCCCTTGTCTGTTGGAATGTACTGAAACCACTGTCATGTCACTGACTCCTGTTCCCCTGCCTGTGCCTGCCAGCTGTATCTTGCTTTGGACCCAGACACAGGCTCTTTGGGGCAGAGGCTGTGCATTCACCTCATGTTTGTACAGTGCAGGCCATCAGTGTCTTGATATCTGGTTGACCCCACCAAGCACAACTGCAATGAAAATTAATAGAGGCATGACCTATGATCCAGGGATGACAAAAGGCAGAGAAGATGGCCAGAGGGAAGGAGATGATGGCCTCAGAAGAAATATCTTCCCATCCCATTCCATGTGAGCTGCTGTTATGAGCTGTTATGTCTTCAGTTTAGTATCCATTAGCATTTCCTGGAGTTTTGCGTGGTTGTATGTGTCCCATGAACTGCACAGTTGTCTCCTGCAAGAACCTTGTGTTCTGTGATACTTGGAGGCAGTGAGTTCTGTCATTTAATGCTGTGTTGCCCAAAATCCTTCTCCTTGGACCATGATTGTATTTGTTGCTTTCCAGTTTCTGTAGCAATTTCTTGGGTTTTGCATTAAGTGCATGCAATGATAACCTGATTGACCTTGTACTGTCCATTTCTGTGTTCTCTACCTCTTGTTTGTCTCTTGGCACAAGGACAGTCCAGATGTACAACCTTGTCACTTCTCCAATATTCCCTGCACCCAACCTCTGCAACTTAAGATGATGACAGCTGAGCTTTCATTTGACAGGGGCTGCATCAAGGATTTAAGGAAGGGTACCTTGTCATCATCCATGCTTCCTGCCCAGCCCAGGCATACTTGTGCTTTGGGCAGAGCTGCCACATGAAACAGCCAGGCACATCCTGAAGTGTTCCTGCTCTGTGTGCTCTGCAGAGGGCCTGGAGGTTGTCTCCTTCTTAGGATGACCCCAGCGACCAAGTGTTCAATAGTCCTGTGTGTTCCCACATTTAATGCAGCTGCTGAGCTGTGAGGACTCACCAGGGCCGTGGCATGATGTGTTAGTGACTTCTGATGGTGCCCTGCAGACAGCAAGGTGTGATAGAGAGCAGATGTGAGCGAAAGAGAGTGTGAATTAACACAAGTTCACTGCTATTAGAGAATGTGCCAAGCATCATCTGGGTTGGCTTCTTGCTGTTCCTGCTGCAGGATCCTAGCTTCAAATCTCTCTGTGCTTTCCTTAGATGGGCAGTTTATAGGGGACCAGAGCCATTCTGTCACTGCTGCAGGGCTGCATGTGGAGTTTCTGATGTGGCCATCTGCACTGACAGGGAAGTAGTGATTGACAGGAGCGATATCTGTGCTTTGGATGCAGCTATATGTCTCTTTTTTGTGGTTTTGAGAGGCAGTCATAGACAAGAACACTTCCTTCCTTTCCCTGCAGATGTGGTAAGGCTACCTGGGCAGGAAGCCCTCACTGGGAAGTCATGCAGATCTTCAAAGGCAGTCCTGTCTTTGCCAGGGTCAGTGGGCAGCAGCAAAACACATTGGAAAAGTGGAAAAGTGGAAAAATGGTGTTCTGACACTGTTTATGAGGCAGCTCTGTAGCTTGTTATGTGAACACAGTTATTGAGTTGCATGTGACTATTGCAGTTATGTATTAAAGACAGAAAATGGACCAAATCCCTTGCCAGGAGTTCTGGAAGCATTGGCAGAGCTCACCAAATGGGTTGTTAGAAAGGGCCCAAACTGGGGCCCAGAGCACTTGGCTTGCCCTTTGTCTCAAACATACACATACAAGCAACTTGCTGCTGTACCAGTGGTCCACAAGCAATGGCTGGTGGCATTGTAACCAGACATGCTTTGTCTGAGACTAATAAATAAAAGTTAGTACTTCTATGAAAGTCTTTCTTCCTATTGAGTGTACTTATCCTGGTACTAAATTCAGCCAAATATTTTGTCAAGCATAAACAGGGGCAGACACCTTCATCTGCCTCTCTACAAAATGCAGATTCCAGCTGCACTTCTCAGTGGACATACAGGATTCATGGAGCAGGAGGCTGGAACCTCTGAAATGTCTTTGACATTTCAGAGTGCTATGCAGCAAATAGCAGGAGGACTTCAGTAACAGCAGCAGTGCCAATACTGTCCAAAGAACTCGCCAAGTGCACATGTAAGAGCATACTCAGTCTGTGTGCAGCATAACTGGGGCTACAGTATTAGATAACAATCTAACCAAAAGCTTGAAGGGAAATTCTTGTGATGATTCCTATCAGTGTTTAAATTATTAGTATGAAAGATGTGATATATCCTCTCAGTACATTCAGAGCAAACTTTGCTTGGGAACAAGGCTGCCTGAATTTACCTTTTTTTTTTTTTTCTTTTTCTTTTTTCTGGCAGGGGGGGCAGGGAAGGTACAATGAGGAACAAAACTCTTTTCTCTTTCTGCTTCTGTCTACTTTCTTTGTCTTGCAAGTGTTCAAGTGTAAGACAGTCTCTTGTTATGGATTTGTAGCACTTCTCTCACAATGCATTCTTGAATAGCAAGTGATTCCGAACAAGAAACTCCCTGCATAAAGCTCCTTGGCTTTTTTCTAGTTGATAGTTTCCTGAAAACAGCACGCAGATCAGCCTGAGGGCTCATGGATCTCCACATTACAGACTGGCACCCATCCTTAGTGCCGTATTGCTCCTGCATGCTGCAGCAGGAAATGTTTTAGTGCTCGAGATTACACACTGAAATACATCCTGCCAGGAGAGCTTGGAAGGGTGCTTTGGAGAAGAGAGACAAGAAATTTGTGAGAGTGGGTTTGAATTTTGTGGGAAAGCAAGGGCAAGGTGTTTCCATTTGGCAGGAGCTCTTCCATTTGGCAGAGACAGAGCTCTTTCTCCAGCTGGAGTGAAATGGTGGGAAAGAGCCAAAGGAGGACAGAGGATCAAGTGACCCCCTTCCTATATTCAAGCATGGATAAGGGATAAATGTGGGCAATTAAAAGTTTGATAATGACTGTCAGGAGAAAGAGCTGAGGTGTGTGAGGTGACTGGGTAGAGGCGGCACTGAGATAATTGCGGCGACGTGGAGGATGAAAATGAGAATGCTTTTACATGGATTAATTTTTCCATCCTTTGGAAGCTAGGGAAATGTGGTAACTAGAACAAGTCAGGAAGGGTTTGGACCAACAGCCACAAACTCAATCAGACAGAGGAGCAATTACAGATGATTCCTTAGAAGGACAGTCACACAGTCGTATAGGGTGACTGCGCTTGTGCTTTTTGTGTGACAAGCAAAAGAGGTCACAGTCACTCAATGACTGTTCACTGATAGGGTGTATCAGGGTGGTCTGAGCTTAGGATTCTGAGACAGAAAATCAAGACACCTCTGTCAGAATTATGCAATAAGCACATGAGAAACTGGGGTGAGAAATCGCTGCTGGAGTGCTGCCAAGGAGCAGCCACTGGGTTTGTTCTGTCTGCTCGCCTGCATCCTTTCAAATGGCTGTTCCTTTGCAGCAGCCTTCAGCTTGCACTGGGTTTAGAGAGGATGCAGAGAAAAGAGTGACAGACAGAAGGAGGGCAAGGGATTTCAGCAGGCCCAGCTGCAGATGGCTCAGAGCATCCCAATGATAACTGGGCTTCTGAGCTCCACTGTGTCCTGCTCCCGTGGATATCTGGCCACTGTACCATCGCTGGATTAGGCTACTGAGATTCCTGCATTCAGTGGCAGTAGATCCTGCCAGAGATGTGACATGGCTGGCTGTCAGCCACCTGGGTCTTCACTAGCTGCTGGGAGATATGCTGGTATCTTACCTGCAAGCTGGAGCTCGGTGGCAGGAGAAAGGACCATGCTGCCTGCGGAGTCTGAGAGCACAAGAGCTGCTTTGGCTCCTTTCACCATCATGGTGGGGGGGTGGCAGGGGGGTGAACAGGAGCAGGATATGGGCATCTGGATGTGAGGGATGTTGGGTAGGAGCAGAATCCACTGCTGCAGGGATTTTCTGGTGGGAGAAAGCGCTGGGGGGATGTTGGTGCTGTTCTGCACTGCCGCTCTGCAGGCTCTTAAATTATTCAGGTAATAACAGCATCTCTATGTGCTTGGTGAGCCCACTGTGCTGAAATGAGGTGAGCAGCATCTAAAACCTTGTAGCATTCAGAAATCTGTTTCAGGAGCAAGTTCTTTCAAGCTGTGCCCTGTCCTCTGTGCCTGGCACCTCAGCCAGGACGCCTGCCCCAGGAGGGCACTGGCTGAATGCAGGGATGAGCCCTGCCTGGAGCAAATGCCTGCAGGAGGGTGAGCACAAAAGACAGTGCCTTATAAAGGTCCTGCATGTGACAGCCTGGTGGGCTTAGTCTATCCACCATAGGAAGCCACCTGCAGTGTGCTGAAGCTGAGGTACAGGAAGCTAGATCTGAGCTCAAAGGAAAGCAGATTTACAGAGTGCTAAAATTAGAAGTTTAGTCTGAATTATGCTAATTTGTTTTATTTGTCTAAGTGTGTCAGGGTTGTTCAGAATGTAACCTCTCTGTCGTGGTCTGGAAAGGTGTAGCATCACCGGTGGTATGTTGGTGGGATGGATCAAGGATGGTAGAGATTTCTGGGTTCCCTGACCTATTTACATCTTTCTTGCAGTCCTCACCTCCAGCTCTCAAAATGCCACGAGGGTAGGTTCTGAAAACCTCAGCTCTGGATTGAATAGACCAGCCCTGTTAAAACTTTTGATGAGTAGAGGGCAGCTTCCTAGGTGGAGGGAAGTTCCTGACACCTTCTCTCTCTAAGGGCTTTTCTCAGCATGACAGAACCATCTGAAAATTCACATTTTCTTTCACAGATGATTATGTCATGTTTTGAGCCTCAACCCTGCAAGCAGCAGCAAAAATTCAAGCTCCCTTCCTATTTGCAAACCAGAATTTGCTGACTGGGTGAAACTTTAAGCCAGAGCCATTCATCTCTGTGTAGGGGCTGCAAGTGTAGGGACTGTGTTAAATCTATGGCTCCAAAATGTTGCATCCTCAGTGAAAAATCTACAGCAGAGACAAAGCAGCAGGTATTGACTGAAGTGTCTTGGGAGGCGGAAGGAGAGAACGCAGCAGCAGGAGAGCACTTAGAAAACAGACGAGGTTTCTATATTTATACAGAGATGAGGAAGGAGGGAGAGAGAGCGTGCATGTTTGTGAGTGTGTGGCCAGGCCACCAGGAAGATCCCTGTCTAAAAGAAAAGGTACTCCAGCAAGACAGCAAGCAGAAGTGAAGGCTGTGGTCTGTCACTGCACTGTGGTGACAGAACTCTGCAGGCTTTGCAGGGTGCATTCATGTGCCTACGTTGGAACTTTTAAATGGGAAATGCAGAGAACAGCACACTGAAACCCTTTGCAGAATATAAACTGTGTTTGATTTTTAACCAGTGTGATAGTCTCTGCAAAGGAATAATAAATATTGTCACCTTTTTACAGTGTCATTTCTCCAGCCAACTAAAGTGTCCAGATACTCTGCAGGAAATACAGTGTATTGAGTCCATTCATGGTGCCATGCTTGGAATGAGGAGCATTGTGTCTTCCCCAGGACTTGCTGATTACAACACCAAAGAATAAGATAAATACTATGAGAATAAGACAGAGAGGTGTGGGGTGAGTGAAACACAGGTTCAGCTTTAACAAAACACTTGCCTGTGTACCGAGCTCTTTATTACATTGATCTGAATATGGAGGGGAAGAGCAAAAGGTCCTTTTTTGGTCTGCCTGGAAATCAGCTGTACCTTGCTGAGGACTGAAGTGTGAGCTGTTACTGTGTGCTATAACCATAAACATATATCTTGTAGGTTCTCACACTGCTGTTTGAATCAATAACATTCTACTGTAAATGCTTTCCATGGATTTGATTATAAGAGTAACTATTGTGTCCTTAAATAAGATGCTAAACTTCAACAATCCAGTTTTCTTGACTTGTGAATCTCTGCATGGAGTTTCTCTTCTTTTGGAGTGATTTTTAAATTTATTTCCCCTCTCCATTTCCCTTGTGGTGAATGAAAGTACTCGGACTGACAGTGGGAACAGGGAGTGGGCTACAGGGAGGTGGTGGTGTACTAGAGAGCTCTAAGAAAGGTAAATCTTACTGAATTGGCTTTTTGATGTTGGAGTTGCCTTTACTGCAGTGGGGATTGTTATAGTTCTTCCCATCTTTAATGCCAAAAGAGAAGTTGTGTCTGTGGAACACCATTTTGGCTTGGGGAGGGGGTTCAGCACTAAGAGATGCCTGCATGGGATCAGTATTTGTCCTGAAGGCTTTAATCTTCTATGCTTTTCCATTTTCAGCTCTTTTCCTGGCAGAATCATCTTAGCTCACAGTGACAGTAGGTTTGGTCCAAGCAAGAATTGCTCAGCAGAGCATGGCATGGCAGCTCTCTTTACACGCAGCTTGGACGTGCCACTGCACCCATGCACAGCAATGTGCTCCTGCTAAAGAGCAGCACAATGGTCAGCAGGCTGACCCCCTTTCTGTGAGCACTGGCAAAAATGCTTCTCCTCAGCCTGCTGTCAAGTGGCTGTGGAGCTGAGATTGCAGTAAGAGGAGCTGCAGTATCACGGGGCAAAAGTATAAAATATCTGTTGTCCACCAGGACTGCGTCAGCAAAACTGCTTTTCAAACTTGTAAACTCATCCCTGCCACTGGTGAGATGTGCTTCTCAGACCTGTCAGGGAAGTCCTCCAAGGCCAGCAGCAGTTCAAAAATGCACAGCAAACACACCTTCTCTCCATTCAAAAGGTGAGGCAGCAGCATTTGCTGTCTCCTGACAACATTTCACAGGGATCAGCAGCTCTTGCCTGCAGGGCCTCTCAGTATGTTGTGTGGCACCACCGTCATTTTCTGCACAGGGTCAAGGAGGGACAGCCATTCTGCCTTTCCTGTATAGCCAGACACTGTGGGTAAATAGCAGATATTTGGGAAGAGGAGCTGACATCTTTCACTAATTCTCTTTGCTTTAAAGTCATGCCTTAGAGCTAAGAAAGCTGTGAAGACACTTGGAGCAGCTGACTGAGAGGCTCTGCTCACAGCTGCAATAATGATGCAACTTCCTCATGAAACTGGGAGATAAGGTTCATCACTGAGAAGGGACATTGCATATTGAGAGCTTTAGTCTGAACAGACTTTTTCTTTGCAGAGGTGGTGTGGTTTTTGTCTGTTTTGTTAGGAATAAATGCAGCATTTTGCTTGGAGAAGTTGCACCGTAATAAGACATGAACCTGCAGTTTGTTCTTGACAGTAAAAGCCTATTGTAAAACACTGAGGGGGAAAAAAAAAGAGATCAGAAAAGGAAGAGGCTTCAGAGTTTCCTTTACTGTTCTTTGGAGATTTCTGGGGAAAAAAACCAAACACCACAAATGAAGCACATAACATGATTTTTGTCCTCTTTCTGGAGCTGCAGCTGCTGCAGTCAGCTCCCCACCCTCAAGCTGTCTGCTGTTTACTGCCAAGCTTTGCCAGCAGGTTGCTGGGATAATATTAGGCTTTTTTAATGACAAAAAAGTGCCTGGAAAACAGATATATATAATTTTTGTATTTACATTAAAAGGGGTATATGACATGCCAGAGATCTGACTGAGAGGTGCCAAGAAACAACAAAGAACAAGGAATCTCTCTAAGTGCCCAACATGAAAACAAGGACCTAATTTTGGCTATGTTTTTGAAGACCAGCATGAATAAACATGCAAGCAAACATGTTTGGAGGATGTTATGCCTCTGAAGAGGCACTAAGGGTTGCAATAAAGTAGGAGGGAAGAGCAAAATGCTGGAGGCTTCCAGGAGGCCCAAGTTCCAAACCATGGTCAGCAGGTAACACAGCAAAGCAGCTGTAATAAACTGGTACTCTCACATATCTGCCACAGTGGACATCCTGGCCAAAATGGTTTCTCAGCCTCTGCCTGCTGGCAGGTGAAAATGGCTCGTCTTTTCTGTTGAAAAGAACTTGAAGAAGTCAAAAGAGGAAATAGTAGGATTTCTCTACTGTTTAATTCCATTCATAGACAAGCACAGCCTTAGTAGTCCCTGTAAAGCGGATACTTAGGCTCCCTCAAGAAGTTAAGAGGAAGAATTGTAAAGTTTTATGTTGAACTGCTTTTGTGAGCCTGATATCCAGCATCCTCTGTAGTTGCTGTCAAAGATGCTATGATACTTTTCACAAAGAAGTGTTTGTGTGCATGGATTGATTCTTCTGTTCATCAAAAATCTTCCTTAGGTAATTGCATTATGCTTTTTTTCGAGCCACTTGTTTCCCCAGCTCCTAGAGCTGCTGGAGGCTGCCTCCTCTTAGTCTGTGTATGGGCTCACTACTTTAGCAAGAGGGTGAAATAATACAAGGAAACTTTGCAGCTGCAGTGTAGGCTGAATCTTAAAATGAAAGTGGTGGGAATGACAAAGTGCAGGACACATGTTGTCTGTGTAGAAGAAAGACTACTCTCTGAAGCAGGAAACTACTTCAGGTTTCTGTGTTCCATGTTGTAAAGCAAATTCTGTCAGAAGTCTGGCATAAGAATCCCTCAGATGTTTCAAATCTTTCTCTCTGCCCCTACCCTTCAGAGCTTCTTGGCTTGTACTGAGCCACCCTGACCTGGCAGCTCAGTGAGGTGGGTAGATGCAGGGTCAGTGTAAAGTGTAGTAGCAGCCATCCCCCTGAACAGGGAATGATGAGCGTTGACTCCATGATTGCAGAAGGCTGATTAAATGCTTTATTAAGCTATATTATACTATATTAGACTATACTATATGGAAAACCCTTTGCCCTTGCCAGGCAGCCTGATACACACAGGTGGATCCAATAGGTCAATGAATCAAACACCATCACCAGAGTCCAATTAAGAAACTTAATTGCCTTTTGGTAAACAATCTCCATAACCCATTCCACATGTGCACAACAACAGGTGCAGAGATTAGGATAAGAATTGTTTTTCTCTCAGCTTTCTCACATCTTCCCAGGAAAATCCTTGGACAGCTATGTCTCTCTCTGTTCAGAGGCTATGTGGTTACCACAGTAAAGCATTTCCTGGCACTGACAGCACTGTTTTTTTGCAAATCCTCAGGGAATCATAGTGCTAAATGCTACAAGAGTGTTAATTTTGTAAGGTAAGCAATTGTGCAGCTTGGAGGTGTCCTTGCCATGCAGGGGATCTCTGTGTGCTGCTGGAGAGGGGATCAGACCACCAGCCCCTCCTGTGGTTGGCACAACTTGTGTGTCATGTGGAATTACTTCCTCCTCTCTGCTGTGATGCAGTGGAAGATGGGGACCACGTTGTGCTGCATCTTACTTGGCTCTGCTGGCTTGTTCTGGCTGTTCATCCCTTCCTGGATTCCCTGTTAATGGCTCTGGGGCCAGCACTCTCGTGGGGCTCAGCTCCCAGCACTGATAAAATGGAGCACCAGCATCCTGCTTTTTATCACTTGGGGGAAGGGGGATTTTTTTTTATTAATAACCCAAATTACCCTGTGAAATGGCACTTGTCTGATGTTAAATATTAAACTCCCTTAAGCGGGTGAGCTGGGGCACAGAAGCAGCAGTGATGGGCTGTGGCAGAAGATGAAGTGGTGCTGGACAGCCTTAATACTTTCTCCCTGGAGGGCCTTCCATCCTCAGGGCAGCCAGGTGCTCTTGCATACAGCTTCCCAGCTTCCAAATGGCGTTTTTCACACTTTAAACATTTTGCACGCTTTGAGCAGATCTGAACATCAAAGGCTGGTGGATCCTGGCTCTGGCGTTGCCATGGCAACAGCAGATGAGAGGATTTGGATGTTTCTGGGATGGGATTTTGCTGCTGGGTGTGTTGGGCAGAGTGGGGCTGCTCTTGTCACATCAGTGCCATCGTGGGCATCGTGCTGTGTGAGGGGATGGTCTGGCCCAGCCCAGGAGTACTGTGGTGCAGACCTCTGTGTCTGAACTGCTCACCTCAGCTCCCTCCACTCTGGGAGAGGAGAAGGGAGCCCTTCCCATGCTATGCCACATGTGGAAGTAGGTCAGCTGAATTATACCCTTAGATATGCTCACTTCTCTCTGTTGGCTCTCAAGGGAGCTAAGCCCTGAGCCTTGCTGCAAGCATTGACTCTGTAGGAGCCCAAAACTGCTTCAGTGAGCCCATCCTTGGGATGCTGGTTTCCTCTGCAGCTCCAGATATGCTGGATACAGTGGATTTTCAGGGGTGAACATAAAGCTGAACACTGTGAAAATACGATATTGATCTGTCTGGGTAGCGTGCTACAGCAGCACAGTCAAGGGGCTGCTGTTGATCCTCACTGTGAGTCTGTCAAGCTGTGTGTCCTGGGCAAAATGCCCCATCCTCCTCCTTGTGTGCTGCAAAATGGCCCCTGGCAATTGATTGTGAACATTTCTCATTTGGGTGACTCTAGCATCTCTGGCCAATATCTGCTGGGGGGACAGGCACACGTGTGACATGCAGGTAGCAGATGTCCTTTGAGGGGTGGCACCTGAGACAGATGGGGGGTTTGGTGCAGGAAAACAGGTAATTCTGAGCTCCCTGCCTGTTCCTTGTGCTGTCACAGCAATAGACAACGCTCAGACTTGTGATCTCAGTGCTGTTGGCCACTGCATACTAAAGGAGAAATATTTTGTCAAACTGCCTGAACATGACAGAGCAAGATCATTTGGGTGCAGGCTGTGGTATTTAGGTACAGTGCAGACCTTCAGAGACTGGGTGGCTGAGAATAAAGGTGAACTGAAAGTTTGGGGCAAGATCTGAGCTCTTGCTCCCTGGCTTGATGCTCAGGTGCAGAGCAGATTTCTTTCCAAGAGGAGCAGAGTGCAACCTGCCAGGTGGGGACTGTGCAGTCGTCTTTTCTCACAGGAGGTCAGTCTCTGCTGCCTCCAGGCATGCACTGCAGCCAAGTGATGGAAATCTCTCATTCTTGAGATTCCCAAAAAGGCATAACATTTAGGCATCTCTCAGTTATTGGTAGACCTGCAGTTACAGCAGGACCAGTGGATTCAACAGGATCAATAGCTGGGGTGGATTAACTGCAGCCTGAGAAGAGTCTTGTTGCATCTTTCAGATGGTGCCTGTCTGAATGAAAGCTGAAATCTGCACCATGAGCAGTAATTAAGAAGTGATTTGCCCTTGGCCCATATTGTGGGCATAATGCCAAATTCTGAGTTCCCAGAACTGGCAATTTTCAGATTCAGGCTGAGTTAGGTGATGCTTTTTGCTCTCAGAACTGCTTAGTCTCTAAGAGGGGTCAAACAGTGAGTGCTAATCCTGTGGGTGAGATGTGTTCTGGTCCACTGGATAAGAGAGCTGGATGCAGAGGTTGCTGAACAACTTTATCTGTGCAGATATCTTCCTCTAGCTGGGATAGCACAGTGCTAAGCTGTAGCATAAAAAATGGGCATGAATATTCCTTTCCTTTGGGAGCTTTGCAGTTCTTTCATGTCTTCACTCTGAGAATCTGACTTTCTGAGTTTTTATGCTTGAATAAGTATAAATAAGGTAAATCAGTGTGATGACATTTTCAGTTGTGTTGCCTGGCTTGTTTAAGTGATGAGCAAAAAGAACATTTGATAAGTCATGGTAAGATGCCAGAGGGGCACATGCAATGAAGCTGTCTGTCTGCTCAGTATGTGTGCAGGGAGGGGCAAAGGGCTGCTGAAACATCTTGGTTTGGGGCTCAGACTGCTTCCTCTCCAAGATCTAAATTGTGGTTGTGCTGGTACAAGGCAGCTGCCTCTTGGAGTAAGAGAGCAGTCTGCTCCATCTCCAAAGTCATGCCTTTGGAGGCAACAGTGCACAGTTCAAGGAACACAACCTTAAGAAGATCTATTCAATTTGTATTTCTGAATTTCCTTTGGGAACCTCAGATTAAATAGTTCTGAACTGATAAATGACCACTAAATGGTTTCTTAGATCAGGACTATGACAGCAAGAGATTTCTTATTTCTAATAGCTGCAGAGCTTTGCAGACCCAGTCCATTGGGTTTCTTTTCATTTGTTCTGTGCTTTTGTGTGCCAGTTTTTAGACTGATTTGGAGAGATTTGGCTTCCCTAACAACAAAGGAGTTGGAGAGGCAGCTAGAGAGCAAGGGCTGGAATATTTGTGCACAGCAAATCTTTGTCTCCCTCCCACCACATCCCATTGCACAACTCCTCCTCAGATGGAAAGGTGAGGAGCAGAGTGTCGACCCCTCATTGCTTCCTCTGTTGCTCATGGCTGATGATTCCAGCACTTTGGAAGTGAGCACCAGTGGCGCCCATGGATTTCCTGTGAGGTGACAAATCCCCATGCCAGCAGCCACGAACACCACAGGAAAGCAAAGCCTCAGCTGTGTGATGTTCTGAGGGCTGCCTGCTCTGAGCTGCAGCGTCTATCTCAGCTCTGCAGAGCATCCTTATCCATTTATTTATGCCTGCATCACTGCTGCTCTCTCCCAACAGGAAGAAGTGGCCTGACAGCGCCGCTGTTTTTCTGTGTACCTGCTGTTATCCATGGCTGGGCAGCAGCAGCAGAATTGCTAAACATTTAAATTATTCAGCTTCTGTTGTTGACTCAGCTTTAAAGCTACATTGACGTTTCCTGAGATAATAGCTTGCTGACTGGAACCTGGGAGCCTCAGCAGGTGATAGGAGCACAGGGAGTGTTTTCCTCTCTAAGGAGAGAGGGGACATGCTGGAGCAAGGTGAACCTGTGTGTGTCCATGTCCTTGCACCTGGAGAGTATGCAGGTGCTCAGGAGGGAGCAGCTCCCTTCAGTGGCTGCAGCCCTGCACTTATCCTGGCCTCATTTCTCAGGTGGCTGAGTTCAGGAGGGGCTGTGCTTCCTTCCCTGGGCAAAGGCACATACAGCTTCCATTTTTGTGTTATTTACTTTTCTCCGAGGGGGATGTGTTTAAGGTTCTCTGCTGCACACATTACACTCCTCATTCCCTTAAATGAAAGGAAGAACAGCTGAGGACAGGCTGGCAGCAGCCAGCAAGTGCCTGGTTCTGGGCAGTCTCTTCTCTGGTTACATGGCAGATACCAAAACCGAGGAAGGAGCCTTGCATTCCTTCACAGCTGCATCATCACACAGCTGAAGAGTTTCTCCAAAGGTCAGAGGCAGAACTTGGTATCTTGAAAAAAAAAAAAAGGCTCTTTGTAGCTGAAGAACTAGTTGTCTTCAGAGACCTCTGCCTTCTAAATTTCTGACAGAGCTTCTCTTCACCCCTGACTCTGCAGTTGCTGCTGGAGTTCAACATTTTCATCTCAGGTGTGAACCTGGAATGCAACAGCACTGAGGCACCAGGGATGCTGAGCTTTGTCCCAGGAGCTGTCTCAGGATAGCAGAGGGAGAAAATAGTTTTCATGTGGGTATGATAAGTATTTTAGCATCCAGGGAACTGCACTTAAGAGAATACTGGGACCCTGGCTTGCAAAAAAATCCCTAAAGCCAACTGGGGTGCCCTGTAATTCTTGGTCACTTTTTCTCTGTGTGAATTTGTTCTTTTTTACACAATATTCCTGTTTTTTTCTAGTGTAAATAATGCCCCTTTGCAGAGCCCCAGTGTAACTCTGTGTTAGCTTTTGTGAGTACAACATGACACTGAGTCCACCTTCAGTTGTCTCTGAAGCCTTTATGGTAATGATCATATGCTCAGATGTCACTAAGGAGAGGACACAAATAAAATTTTGGGAAATGAGCAACCCAGACCATCTCAGTTCAGCATCTGGAAACAGGTAGGTGTTAAGGAACTGCCTGAGACCTTATTTTTTGAGGTGTTTTCATGAAAATGGAAAGAGCTTTTGGAATTAAAAGCTGTTCATTTATTAGACTTGTATTTATAATTTTCCAAGTTCTCACAGGCTCTGATTTCTCAGACAGGGTTGTGCCCATAGTGTTGGTTTCCCAAAAGCTGCCAAGATGTTTCTGTTAGATATAACAGGCAAGATAACAATGACAAACTGCTAGTAAAGTGAGTTGCTCTGAGGTAGAGGTTTTCAGCACTGATACGTGCAACTCACCTGCCTACAATTAGGGGGAACTTTTGCAGATGCCTCAGGTGAGGTAGTAATGAGTGAATGAGACCTATTAGAGGCACCAGTGGGAAGTGTTTGGGAAATTACAATTACCAAGGGACAGCAATTAATGGAGCAAAGATTCTTATAGATGGAGCCTGCACCAGCTTCATAAACAGCCTGGGAAAGAAATGGTTTTTAGTGTGTTACATACTCCAGGAAAAGTTCTCCCCCATCTTCAGGGAAGGGAGAAAACAGACAGGTACCTCCCACCTCACAGGATCCCCTCACTCATGCTCCCAAAATCACCTTTACTTCTAGAGCTATAGGTATGTGACTGACAGTAATATTAATGCTGTGAACTCCATGGAGTTGCCTCAAGATCCACGGGTCTGCTGCAGCCTGTGACCTGCCAGCCCACGTGGATGTCACCAACAGCCTCAGTGACCTGAGCTCTGAGCTGTGGGGCAGTTGCTGAGGGCTGTTTGCAGGCAAAACTCCAGGTCTCAGTGGGGAAACAGAGACTTTGTGGCTTGGCCAAACTTACCAGGACCATAGCTAAAGGTAATATTTTTCTGTCAGAGGAGCTCTGCCCTCAGGCATGTTGTATTTGGGTGCTTTTCTCATTCCTCACCGTGGTAAAAAGGTTCTGCCTCAGTGGTGGGGACCTGGGGCAAGTCCATTTTATTGTGTCTGCCACAGCACCATGTGGTCACCATTCCAGACTGCACAATCACCACTGCTGCTTCCTACCCTGCACACAGCCTCAGGCCTTCCTTCCCTGCACCCTGCTGTGGCTGAGGGCACAGGCTGTGCATGAGGGAGTCCCGTGCCAGAAGAAAAGGTGAGCCCTGTGCTCCCCCCAGCATTGTACAGGGCTCACCTGTCCCCTCTCCATCCCTGTGGAGGGTATGAGGCATCACTGGCTTGCCAGAAATCTGTAGGACTGAGCCAGTCTGAGGCTGGCTAAAAGTTTTGCTGCCCTGGGGATTGTCCCATGCTTGATTTTTCCTGTTCTGGGTTTGTGAAAGTCACCAGAGGCTGCACAAAGCAAAGGCAAACTGGAGGGCTGAGGGAGGCAATCTCATGGGCTCCTTTTCCCATGAGGTGTGCTGGGGGTAGGGCACAGATTAGGGCTTTGTCAAGTGTTACACTCTCCTGGTGGATGCAGGATCTGGAGAAAGTTTGCATTAGGCTGAGGGAGAAGCTTTGAATTGGTTAATGAGCTCTGGCAGGTAATGGCCGTGTCAGACTTGTGTTTGCATTCATGCCATGCAGCTGTGGAGCTGGCAGGAGTGGAAGCAGGATCTGAGGCACTGGTAGACACCGACTCTGTAGAGCAGCAGCACTTTTTAGAGCAAATATAGTGTGCCAGGCAGCCATCAGCTGCAGTGCCCATCCTTTTGGCAGCAAACATTTGAGCTCTACCTGAACTGAAGGTGGAGTCTGTTCTATTTCAAATATCAGAGGGAATCTAGACTGTCAATGAAGTGCTGAGTGACTCTGGACAAAGGGAAGGTGTTTTCCCTAGACTGAGGTAAGGACTCTGCTTTGCTCTAATGCTAAACTTGGTCTTTGCTCAGTATAAAAATCTCAATTTCTATGTAATGCAAAGCATTTTGCCATCCTAATGTGTTCTATTGATCTACTTTCCTTGTCTCTCAGCTTATATAAGCTTTTCTGGTGGTGGGCTGGGCTGTTTCATAGGAATTCCCTAGAGAGATAGCAGCTGGCAGAGCAGTTGTTTCTTTCTCAAAGCTGCAGATTTTACAAGCTGTATTTATCCCAGGCCTTTCCAGGTGTGATCATCTCATGCCTGTGCATTCACTGGCTTGGCCCCAGTGCCTGGCTGGAAACACCTTGGCCTTCTTGACCCTGTAACTGGCAAAAGGGCCAGGTGAATGGTGGCTGGAAATAGAAACCAAGCTGTGTGGCTCCCCTGCAGCACCCCAAGTCCTTTGCCAGGCTGACCCCAGTTGAGTATCTGGAGCATCTGGAGCATCAAGAGGGATGACTCCTGCCAGCCAGGCCATCATTGCCCTGCAGGGTCACCCCAGGCTGGAGCACTGGAAAGGGGGGGACGGGAGTGGTCTCCAGGAGGTCTGTTCCTTTGGACAATCGGTGTGACTCCCTTGCGTGTCTTTCAGAGAGGGCATGCACCAACCACTGTGGACCCCTTGCCTTCTTGCTGCAAGCAAGGATCTCCTGAAGGGATGCTGGAGCAGGAGTCTGCTGTGCAGGTAGAAGGGGGGAAGGGGCGCGTTCATTGTGCTGTAGTGGGCTCTAGGCCCTGCAAAGAGCCTGGAGCTGCTGTCACCAGACCTCATCTGCCACTTCAGCTCCATCTCGGTGTCCTCCATTTGGGACTGTGCCCAGCCGAGGTCTGCAGGGACCTGTGAAACACCTCAGGTCTCCAGCCCAGCCTGCTTTGTGTGGCACAGACCAAGGGACAGCGTGGTTCTGGCCACAGAGCTGTTTCATTTTGCTTTATATTGCTGAAGTCTCATCTTCCCTTGAACTATTTGAAGAGCAGAGTTCATGCACATGGGCTCCTCCCTGTTAGCAGCTCACAGATGTGTTTATGAAGTGTGGCTCAGTCATGACATTCACTAAACACTGTGCCCAGCCTGGCAGATCTCCCCAAGCTCCTGACGTAGGAGGACCCATAATCTCCAGACTCCAGACAGGAGCTTCCTTGTTGTGCAGGCTTGCAGTCAGGTGTGTGAGTGGTGATAGGGTGCAGTCCAGCTGCTGATAAACCTCTTCCAGCCTCCTCATGCTCGGTTTGGCTGCAGCATTCAGCATAAGTGGGTTGATCAGAGCTGCAGACCCTGGCTGTCCAGGGTGAGCTGACCTTCTCCTGCAGTGATGACATGCATGCGTTGCCTGAGGGTGAGTACTTGGGCATGGTCAGGGGCTCGTTGGGCAGCAAAAGAGCAGAGGAATCAGGTCAGCAGGTTTACATGAGGGAGTTTAGGTATATTCTGGCTGGTAATACAAACTTCAGTCCAAAGATAACGCCTCTTCTCCCCAAACAGTTGATGCTATATGGACCTCAGGGTTTGCTGCCCTTCTTAGGTCATTGGTGACTTGGCTAAGGTCATCCTTGGAGCCAGGGACAGTGCCTGGCATTGAAACCAGGTCCCTTGGTGCTGTATTTGCCTTGTCCTTCTCACCACTGCTTTACTGGGAGAAGGGAAGTGCTGGGGTTTTTTTGCAGTATTGTGATGGTAAATGTTGATTCCTGTGTTGTCACCCTTCTGCCCTGGGACAGGTGCACACAGGGTGATGTTTCTCTCTCAGCACAGCACTGTGCTAGCTCTGCTTGGAGCAGGTGGCTGTGCTGCAGTGGGCTTTGCTTGCATGTCCTCCCCAGGGATCTGCTGGCAGAGATCTATTACCAGGCCTGTGCTTCTGGTGCTTTTCTGTCAATGCTTTCTTCCCTGCATGGCTTCCAGAGGTTGCACCCCAAGTGCTGGCCAGGCAAGCCTGGCTTAAGGCTCAAGACAGTAAATCTGTGGTAGCCACAGCACAAGGACTGCACTGTGGTACCACCAGCATGCAGACCCCAGCAGAAAGCCCCTTCTAAGCACTTTTGTTCATGCAGGCAAAGCAGGTGTGGACTAGTCCTGCTGGAGGAGAGGTAGGGAATGAGTCAGAACAGACTGCAGAAATCAGGAGCAGTTTATAAGCGTCACTGGGAAAGAAAAGGAAGCTTCTCCACAGGGCACCAGGGCAGATCCTCACGGTATGATCTGGACTCCAGCACCTCACCTGAGCATGAGGGCTCTGACAGAGCCCAGGTCAGGTTGAGGCTGGTCCAGGAGCTGTGTCTTAGTCCCAGGCTGACATCAGGCAGGCTCAGAGCATGTCTCTGATTCTCCCCTTGCACTGTCAGCATGCTAGAAGCCCTCTCAGCTCCCCAGTGTTTATTGCACAGACCTGCCTGAACCATGTCATGGTCCAAAAAAGGTAGTGCATCAGGAAAGGAGGAGAAAGAAAGCCACTGCTCTGCTGCTGCATCTCTCTCAGCAGCTGTAAATGTTGCTATTAGAAGAGGTGTAGTGCCTGAGCAGAGCTCTCATGTATTGTCTTCAGTCACAGTCTATATATTTTTTGATGAGGTAAAAATAGCTTTTCTTTTTCAGGATATGCAGAGAGCAGAGGCTCCTGCTAACATCAAAGGAGAGTGACAGCTTTCCCCTGGGTGTGCATGGCCTCAGCTGGCAGGAGCAGGAGCTGTGTTAATTCTTGCCTCGCTTTCACTCTGTGTGAAAGGAAAGATGTTCTGGTCTCCTTTCCTGTTCAGCTCTCTGGACCAGCCTCTGTTTCACTCTCCACTGCTGCTGGAGACCCAGCACTGTACTTCAGAGGGAAAGTGATCGTTTGCAAATGACAGAACAAGATCTTGAACGTGTTACTCAGAAAATCCATTAGGCAGCAGGCAGGTACTGCAGGCTTCCACAGAGCTGCAGGCTGGGGGATCCTTATCAGAAAGATCAGTCTGGTGTGGGGGCATCTCCTTGCTGCCTGGCTCTGTGCAGATTAAGCTGTTTGTGGTATCTGCCCTCCTCACAGTTCTGAACCTGTTCCAGATGAAGCAGCCAGCAAAGGGGACCCGTGAGTGGGGAAGGAAGGAGTCAAATGGCAATGCAGATGTCTGTATCTGAAAATGCTCAGCAGGGACTGAGTTAACCTTTACCCTCACCTGTACCACCAGTGACAGTCCAGAACTACCTCTCCTGTTAAGAGTGCACAAAAATGGGCTTTCCAAAAGCTCATTACTCATGATTATGTAATGGTGGAGGATTGTGCATGGTGGGGAGGCCAGTCTGATGCTGGCACTGGAAAGCTTGCCCTCTCTTCAGCACTGGAAAAATGCTAATTGGCAGGTTGCTTCCCTTCCCACAAACCTGCCAGGGGCCTTTCTTCCCTCCTTCTTCTGCTTTGGGATTTCTCCTTTGCCAGTTGTGTGAAGTTCTTCTCCAGCTCTGTCCTTTGCATGGGAACATAAACAGATCTTTCACTTCCTGCATGCTCTGATTCACCTGCTGCAAGATGGTTGAGCTCCCCCTTGCATCTGGATCCTGCTCTGGGGGTCTCTGCTGGGTGTAGCAGCCATCAGCCTCTGTGGTATGTGCTTTGGGGCTGTTGTGAAATCTCCACTAAGCAGAAATGAGCATGGACAAAGGGTTTACTCAGGCTGGTGCATGAAATGAGAACAAACTCACGTGGCAGATGCCTTCCAGAGATGACTTCTTGTGCCTTGACTCCCATCATGGCTCCTATTAAGATCTGCAGACCTGTGCTAAATCATGTGGGCAGAGGTGAGGATGATGGGAGAATGGAACTTGAGCATATGGATTTATCTGTCCTGGGTCATGTGGATAGGGGTGAGGATGATTTAAGAATAGAATTTAAGCATCTGGGTTTGTCCTTTCATCAGATGAATTTTCCTGATGCTTTTGCTTTTCTCTTTCTTCTGGGTTTGCAGTCTCTGCCTGTTCTCTGTGTTCTGCTGGCTGACTGCCTGAGGCTTTGCTACTGTGGCCTCTCTGGAGATGCTGTATTCTGCTGAATGCTGCCTTCTACTCAGAAGGCAGAAACCTGCCAGTAGGTTTTGTTTCTGCTGCAGGGCCCATTGAGAGCGCCCAGTTTCTGTTGATACAGACAGGAGAGAAAGTTGCTGTGAGAGAGACAGCATGGCTTCTGTTTCTGAGCACTTTGAGTTGAATCTCCTCTCTTCCCTGATTATCCTGTGGGGACCCTAGGTGTTATCCCTAACTGCTCTTCATCTTAGCAGCTCTTTTAGTGTGTTTTGAGGACTGACCAATTCTTCTCATCTGATGAGAAAAGACTGAGGTTATCACCTGCAGAATTGTGCAGTTGATACCTGCAAGGCGGAGAGTTCCAAATGACCATTGGCTCCAGACACGTTCCTAGGTTGGACAGTTACTTAAAAGCAAACCACTACACTGATGTGAGGTTTTGGTGTTTCTGCTGGAAATAATGCCTCAAAGGTGAGGATCGTGCCCACTGTTGGACACAAGCCCACATGGGCAAGGAAATGTCCAAGCAAATGGCAAGGGCTGTTGCCCTGGGCGAGGGTTTGTCACACATCCTCAGCTGGCAGCACTGTCTTTAGGTTCCAGGACACTTGCACTAGGAGCTGGAAGCCACTGGATGACCTCTGAGATGTGAGTTGGACCTTTCCACAGCATCTAGACAGGATGCCCACAGCAATATATGGCTTGGTGCCAGGATTAGGGTTTGCATCTCACTGCCAGTCCTGAGGTTTTTTGGCTGTTGGTTACTGTGTGTGCCCAGCCTTCTGGTGTTTCCTTGCTGGACCTCCTCTCTGCTGCTCCATGAGTCTGTGTCAGCTTGGCTGAAGAGACAAGTGGGCAGACAGGGTAAAGAGGGCGATGCAGCAGGATGTGTGTGTGCCAGGCTGGAGTAGTGTGGGGAGCTGCTTCTCGACTGTTTTTGTGTCCCAGAAAACACTGTGAGATCAGCACAAGTCCCTGAGCTCATTTGTGCTTGGAAATCATTTACTTACAGCATTTAGCAGCTCATACACAGTGAGCTCCTGCCAAGTGGGGCCACCTTGAACAGGAGCAGGCAGTGCTGAGACCCTCCCTTTTGTTATCAGTGATGAGCAGCAGGAGCTCGTGGGAGCTCCTCCCTGGGTGTGAGAGCAGGAACTGCCAGAAGAGATTACAGCAGGACTCTGTCTGTGACCAGAGGCACAGCAGGCTTACAAAGCTCTGACTGCAGCCCTTGAAATCCAGCCTGAGCCTCTGGTTTCACTTCCCTTTGCTTGGTAGCCTTGGCCATGGCTGCAATGCAATGGGCTCATGTGGTTCCAGGCTAATGGCATTACTGCTGTGAGAGAAGGAGGACACCTGGGAAAAGGAACAAAAGAAGCTTCTCCTCAGGGCCAGGAGAGGGTTTCATGAGAATGAATTGACTCTGAAACCAGGACAGAGGGAACGGGAAAATTTAGATTGTCAGCAGACAAGGGGAGATTTTTCCTGAAGGAAAAGAAAGGGGAGGAGAGTTCAAGCCCAGTCTGATGTGCTGTCCTAAGTTTTCACCTCTAGAAGGTCTTGGATCACTTAACAAAGTCCTGATCTGAGGCTTCTCTCCTGTAGAATTGCTGGCAGCAGCCTCCTGACACTTCACAGCTCGGATGTCTGTAGAGCATGATGCCAGTGTACAGGATTTAGCAGCCACCTAAGAGTGCAAGAGGTACACAACAGCAAGTGAGGCAGCTTATTTTGTCCCCTGGAATATCTCCTTCCTGGAAAATTGCTGGGAAGGCAAAGGAGAATGGAAAGAAACTCTGCAAACTCCAAATAAAGGAGAGTCAGCAGAGGCAGTTTCTGCAGCTGGAAGCAGTTGCTGTGTCCTGGGGCACACAGGGAGTGACTGAGGCACGGCTGTGCTGAGCTTTGTGCTTGTGGGTGGGTGGTGACAACTGTGCAGCGTGTGTCTGTGGCTGGCTGAGCTGGGATGGTGCTGCCTGGGATGTGTGTGTGTATCTTCTCCATGTGCACATCTCCTTGTGTTCACGGGGTCTCTGCGCTTCTTGCTGTCAGTGCTCCGTTTTGCTGAAATTCAGGAGATGCCAGTGACCCAGCCTGTGCTTCCATTTCCTGGGGAGCAGATTGCCCTGAGCAGCAGGTAGGCAGTCCCATCGTGCAGGCTGACATCAGAAGGACAGTATGACTGTGGATCTGCTGTTACCATCTGAGCCGAGCTGCTCCATCTTCTCTGGTGGAATGTGTGCTCGGATTGCTGGTGTCTGATGCCCTGCATCTCTCTGTGCATCTCTGGAAGGTACATGCTGAGCATGGGGAGCAAAAGGCAGCAACCTGTGACACGCTCCAGCCTTGGCCCCAGCATCCAGAGGGTCAGGAGGGAACCCCAACCCCTCTCCTCTGTGGCAGGAGTTACCTGTGAGTTGCCAGGCTCCTGGGCATATCCGTGGGGCTGCTTTTCCTCTGCTGTTCCTGAGGTGGTACCTGCAGCTCTGACCCCCTCCCTGCGCTTGGCAGCAGTCATTTGCTTTCCGGAGGTGGCTTGGTATTAAATATCCTGTCTGACACAATAATGGAGAGAAAATGAACAAATTCCATTAGCAGTTGGCGATCCCTGCAGGGTCTGCATTGGAGAGAGGACGGAGCCTGTATTTTTAGATAGAATGCAATGTAACTTACTGGCTCTCTCAAAGCTGGGGAGTAGATAACCAAGGAGGGAGAGAGGGGACACCAGGCTCAGGTTTCAGCCGAAGTGCCGGACTATGGCAGCACGAAAGGGCAGGTCCGGTCCAGACGTGGCTGTGAGTATTCAACACACTTCTCCTTCATGCCCACAGAGACCTCTGCTTTGCTTTCCTGCTTGCTTTCTGCTTGTAGTCTCTGCTGCTGGGTGTGCTGGGGCTTTGGGAGCCCCTTTGCTGCAGGGCCATGTAGAGTTTTACCATTTAATCTTCAGAGCTCCATGTGTGTCCCAGGGATGACAGAGCCCGGCTGAGCTGTGCTTTGATTTTCCAAGGGTTTGCTGCCTTGTCGTCGATCCTGACCTGAGAAGCAGAGGCTTCTAGCAGTGTCTGGAGCTGGAAAAGCTCTTTGCATTCAGCCTGTTGCTTGAAGCTGTCAGTGTTTCCTCACTGGACCCCAGACAGCACGCAGAGCTCAGAGCGTGAATGTGCACTTCTAAGCACAGCGCTGCCGTTGCCTTCTGCCTCTTGTGGCTGATCCTGCCGTGTGAGCAGAGCACTGAGGGGCTGTGTCTCCTCTGCATTCACAGCCTTCCAAAGCCACAGCTCTGCTGTGAATCTGGGGGCTCTCCTCTGAGCTGGAAGCAAGCAGAGCCAGCTGGCGCAGGAGGTCATGAGATCAGCACGTGTTCCCTCTGCACCGTGGTGGGGCACGGTGGTGCTGCCCTCCACCACCTGTCCTTCTGACCCATGGGCTGCCCCAGAGGGGCCATGGCACCTTGCCACCGTGGTGGTAGCCTGGCCTGAGCTCTGTGCCTGGCCCAGCAGGGCCAGGTCACCCTGTCAGCGGGGCCCAGGGCATGGCTGGCTTTCTCTGTGGTAGGAGTGTCAGGCAGAAAGGATGAGCTGGGGGAGGCAGGTGGAGGAGACCAGAAGGCATCTGAGTTGTGCTGCTCCAAAGTCCCAATTCAAACATCTGAGACTGCAAAGAGAAGGGAAGAGGAGCCCTGAACCTGTGTGGTGCATCATCCTCTCCCTAATATGCCTCCAGTGCTTTTGTCTCTGCCTGTGTTGCTTCCAGCTCCTGTCCAGGACCTTCCTGATCCTGGATGCTCCTCTGCAACCAGGCTGTGGGCAATACAGGATGGCTTGGGGTGGCAGAACAGAAGCTCTCCTAGCACAGGAGGTCCCTTGGTCGGTCCTGATGTGAGTGGTACGAGAGGGGTTCTGCTTTTCTCTTGGAGCTGAAGACAGAGGAGTGTGTCCTGCACCCCTGCCATGGATGTCTTGTGGCTCTTGGCTGCAGAGAGCCCTTTGGGCTGGCCTAAGCAGGCACATACCAGCTCCAGTTACCAGTTCAAGCTCCCAGACCCACATCACTGCATCTCCACCCTGTTCTCCAGCTTCTAGTGAGCCATGCCATTGTCTCCATTTGCTGCCTCACACTGCTAAGTAGTGTTGCTAAAAGTATTGCTGTGCCTTGCCTGGGCTGGCTGTGGTGTGTGTAGCAGGGAAGCACTGCCAAAAAAGAGAGTTGTGACTTTCACAGCTGTGAGGTGCTCAGCTGGGGCTGTTGTCCCTGGTGCCAGTACCCAAGCTCACTCCTGTTGTTACTCAGTGGCTCCTGGAGGAGGGTAGGGGTGGGCTCACTACAGCTCCATCAGTGTAGTTCCTCAGCCCAGGCACGGAGGGGTTTCCTGGGTCAAGGGAGGCTGTCATGGTGGCAGGAGCTCCCTCCCTACTGTCCCCATAGTGTGATGGGATGAGCTGCAGACCTTCTGCCCCATTATCTGGATGCTCTTCATTTTAAGTCCAGGTCCCAGCCCTTCTTTTTCCTGTCTGATTTGGGGCACCTCAGCCTGTCCCAGCAGTTCCCACTGTGACTTTCCTGGCCTCTGCCTTTTCTGCCTGGTCTGTGTAGTTGTGTTCTCTGCAGTTGAGCGAAGAATTGACCCAGTGCTGGTGGTGGGGGAGAACAAGGGGGCTCTGAGTTTCATGCTTTTTCTTTTTGTCCCCAAGGCTGATGCTGCAACCAGTTTCTTGAGAGCTGCAAGATCTGGGAATCTGGACAAAGCCTTGGATCACCTCAGGAATGGGGTAGATATTAACACCTGTAACCAGGTAGGTGAAACACACAGGGCTTCTGGTACTATCTCTAGTTCATTGAAAATGTGGCTGGCCAGAGGGAAGACCTGGAGCAGTTGTCTTTGGGGCCAGGAGGGCAGCAATAGCTATAAAGATCTGGGGAGCCTGGATGTACTGGCTGGAGCATAGCAAAGGGCATTAACAGGTAAGCAGAGAGGGTTCCTTTAGTGTGACAAGCAAATGGGACAATTGGAAGAAGCTCAGCTGCTTCTCAGAGGGCAGAGCAGATAGTTGTGAAGAGTAGCACAGTGGCTGGAACATCACAGAAATGCCTCGTGGGGGTTATTCCCCTTGCCTGCAGTGCTGAGGCTTTTGGATTCCTAGAAGTTGCAGTTTATCACAAGCAGTGAATGTTTGCAAAAATGCCAATTGTGGTGGTTTGGGAGGTGTTGGGCAGGAGGAGCCCTCCTCATCCTGCACAGAAATAGGTTTGTACAAGAGCAAAGAGCTGCAGGCGCTGAGGAATTGTTTGCACATCATCATCAGAACATTTTGTATCTGTGTAGCTGCCAAATGCAAGTGGCTGAGCCTGAACTGGGGCAGATGCTGTAGGGACAGATTCAGGGGGCTAAGGCTGAGCAGGGGGAGCAGACAGGCTGTGTGCTGTCCCTGCTTTCTGGAGCAGTGGTGTTGCTGGGGAGGCTGACTCAGCAGGTCAAAGGCACACTCATCTGTTCCAGTATCCAGTCCCCAAACCAAGTGAAGCTCAGACCTGATTTGTGCTGCAGCAGCCAGTGCAGTTACTGGGGACAGGTTCCCCCAGGGCAAGCAGAGTGCACCGTGGATATTCACTCATTTCCAATAGCAAGCCCAAGAGGAGAGGGAGGATTTCTGCATCCACTGGTCCTCTAGCCCAGAGGGGTGTGGGGTTCTGGAGAGGGCTCTGTAAAGAATTACAACAGGGTGACTCATCCACAAGATAAGATGATGGCTTTGAGCTTCTTCACCAAAGAGATGGTCTGTCATCAGCTATCTCCACTGACTAGCTTCAAGTCCTGTTTCTAACCAGATTTCTGGTGCTGGTGAGGGCATTTAATACCTTGATGGAAAGACTGGCTACAGCAATATGAGGCTCTTCTCTCAGTGATGCCTTTGCACTGGTTCCTGCCATCTCCCTGAGGTTAGATGGCACTTTGGGGTTTCCTTCTGAGGAATATCAGACCTGTGGGAAAGGTCCAACCTCACATGTCCTGTATAGAATAAAGAGGGATATATGTGGTCAGACCTATCCCACAAGTCCTGTATTCTTGCTCAAGTTCAGAGACCTTGACATGCCATCTGATCTTCATCCCGCCGATTTCACCTCCTTCATTGCTGCATCAGTGTCTTCATCACGCACCTTTCATGCTTCAAATTCCAGCATGGTCCCATCTCATCCACGAGGAGCTGGAGGACTGAGGATGAGTGCACATTGCTGCCAGGACTCTCACCAGCATCGTGATGGCACGTGGGTGCCCAGGAGATGGTCTTTGTTGAGGTGGCCAGTCCTGATGGGCAGTCCAGAGCAGGTCCCTGCTTTGGGACAGGCTAAGTCTCTGTGTGAAGTCTCTGTGTCATTCTGTAGGGCTACATTTGTCACATTGATAGCTAGTGACTGGGATTTCTGGGAATTATTTAGTGAGGAAAATACAGCACCTTTCAAATTATGCACATCCTGTGGCAGTTTTGGGTCGGATGAGCTGCCAAGACAAAGCAAATGTGCAAAACAGCCTGTATTGTTCCTGGAGAAGAAATACCAATGGGCCATCAATGGAAACTATCTTCTGCGCTTGTTGCACAACTATTTGTTACAGGTTAATGATTTGGCATGTATTTATAGCATTCAAAAGGTTATTTATGAATCCTTTGCATGAAATGGCTTATGGTCTGAGGGGAGCAGCTGAGTGTCTGTGGTCTTGCTCTCCACTTGTTGGTTACGTGAGTGTAACTGAGAAAAGCTTGCATGTCTGTGGCCACTTATACAACTTGTGAGGTGAGGGTGTCAGTGATTATCTGTCTGGGGTTGTGTAGGTGTGTCTTTGTCAAAGAAACAGAGCTTGGCCAGAGAAGATGGACTCAGTGTAGCCAGACATGGCTGAGGAGCATTTCCTTTCCTTTCAGTGACACTGCTGTGAGGGTATTACAGCACTCCCACTTCATTTCCCCTTGGAAGCAGACCTTTTGTGCTTGAGGCTTGATAGGACTCTGGAGTTGGTGTGGTGAGGAAGCCTGTGGGTTTTCAGATTTTTGCTCTTTGTGCTGTAATCAGAGTTGAGCAAAAGAATCTGTGACTCTTCAGCTATGATCCTGGGCAACTGGTGCTTTGAGTGAGAAAGAGTGGAAAAACTTTTTGCAGTCTGACAACACTCTTGAAGCAGTTCTGAGTTTAACTGGGGTGTTGAGGGCTGGAACTGAGTCTCCCTGGGCATTTTCTGCTCCCCTACCAATATTTAGGTGGGGATGAAGCATTTGTGAAGTGACCTTCCAGTCAGGAGTTGAAACACATGGTTGGAAGGTGGAGTACTTGGGCAGGAGCAGGTGCCATGGAACAACACTGTGTAGGGGTGAGTAAACCTAGCACATCCACCTGGGAGAAGTGAGGGACAAGGAGAAAAAGTGGCATCTGAAAATGCCTGCAGGTATTTAGCCTCTTTTCTAGCAAATATCCCAGCCCTTTTGTTCACATCTGGGAAGAGGAAGAGGGTGTCAGAAATAACAGAGCAGAAGCTGTCTTAGTAGCCTTGAGGATGCTGCCTGACCTGGCACTCCTCCTTCTGGCAGCCTGGGGAGGATAAAGGGGCATTGGCCAGTCCTCTGCTCTTCAGGCTCCACGTGTAGGAAAAAGGCAAAAAAGGAAAAAGCTAAACTGGGGCAGATGCAGAGGTGTTCCTGAGAAGTCACTTGAGCTCTTTGGGAGCTTCCTGGAACTGGTAGAGCTTAACAGTGACAGAGCCAACACCTTCTCTACACTCTTTGCTGCAGCTGAGCTCTGGGGGAACAAAGCCCACCATGGGCTGCAGGACAAGGTACTGGTGGGCAGTCTGAAAGCCAGGGAGAAGGCAGCTTCTGGCCTGGAGGCTCACAAACTACTGTGAATTGCATTTGGCTGCTGCTTGATAAAATCATTGTCTGAAGCAGGGCTTCTCACTGCACATCTGTCTGTGTAAATGTTAAAGTTTATGGTTTGTATGTGCACTTACACAGCAGTGGTGGTGCATCCTTGCTCTGGACTGTGCACAAAGCTCAGCTCTGTGCTTTAGGTGTGAAAAACCTGACTGTGAGGAGGGACAACCCGTGGAAAGTCACTTGAGCAAAGACAGGAGTTGACACAAGGGATGTGCCATGAGCAGGGAGCACTGAAGCAGCTCCTGTGCCTCAAGCACATCAGCACTGAGCTGTGGTACCACCCATCTGTAGGAAATTGCCTACGTGGGCTGCATGTTTTGCTCATGGAGAATCCTCCAGCATTAGTCAGCAACCCAGCATTCAGTTGTGTGAAGTTTTCCTGGCAGCATGGAGCTGTTTGTGGCACCATGGCTGGTGTGCTGGATGCCAGTGCAGAGCTCCAGGACAGGGCAATCAATCCTGCCCCACCAGCCTGGACCTTCTCCAGCATGGGCCAAGTGCCCACAGTCCTGTCTGCACAGGAGCTCAGCGTAGGGTGCTCCCCAGAGAGCTCCATCCCCAGGTGATGACTAATTCCCCTTTCCCACCTTTGCTTCCTCCAGAATGGGCTGAATGCCTTGCACCTGGCCTCCAAGGAGGGCCATGTGAAAATGGTGGTGGAGCTGCTGCACAAGGAGATCGTTCTGGAGACAACAACCAAGGTAAGGACAAGGAAGTCTGGCCACAGTGGTCACAGCTCTGCACACTGCCTTTGCTGCCAGACACAGCAGCAGCAGCTGAGCAGTGGTCATGCTGTTTGCTGTCAGCCCCCAGAGGGACTGTGCCAGTGGCAGTGCTGCTGGGCTGGGCTGGACCAGGCTCTGGTTTTAGCACAGGCTTGGCATCTCCTGGTGGGTGGGAGGTACCCCTCCCATGTGGGGGCCATTGTGGACTTCAGAGAGGAGTACCATGAACCACAGCACGTGCTAATCCTGTTTTACCAGCATCTCCTCCTGGCACAGGCTGCTGCCCCAGGGCAGCCCCTGCATGTTCCAGCTCTGAGATGGCCTCGATACCATTGTCACAAACCTGGAGAGCTCTGGTGCTCTGTAAATAACATATTGTTCTCTCGTGCATCACCACAGCAGGTGTGGTTTTCTCTTGATGACAAGCAAGACAACGGCACAAGCAAGCAGGGCTGACAAATGAGCAGCCTCCAGCACTGGCTGAAGGGCTGCAAGAACAGGAGGAGGCTTCAGTTGCCACCTCCCTGGTGCTCTCACAGGGCTCTGGACACAGAGCAGAATCTGGCATTCTGCCACACCACCCAAAGGCACAAGTGGGAAGAGCCTGTGTGTGCATTTTCCAGCCTGCTCATCATCCCTTATATCTGCTGGGATGCCTTGGCTACCAGGGTGCACACTGCAGCTTTTCCTGAGGACTGCCAGCTCAGCTCCCCCGTCCTCCCCCCTCTCCCCATCTCTCAGTGCTGAAGATGCACAGCACCTGACAGTGCATACAGCTTCTGCTGCCAGTAACTTCATGGGAGAGATGAAATCACTCTCTTCCCTGGCCAGCAAATGAGGAGGGTGGCTGGTTGGTTTACGGCAGGGATGGAACATGGAGTGAGAGCTGCGTGGCCTTCTAAAGGTTTTCCTGGCCAGCTGCTCTGGTTGCATGCTTGTTAGCATGTCAAGCCCATCTTTCCCTGGCATCCTAGGTTGCTTCAGCCCCTGAGGACTGTTCTGTGGTGTCTTTCAGAAGGGAAACACAGCCCTGCACATTGCTGCCTTGGCTGGACAGCAGGACGTGGTCCGGGAGCTGGTGAACTATGGGGCCAACGTCAATGCACAGTCCCAGGTAGGGTGACCTGGTCTGAAACAGGAAGGCACCCACCCTGTGTGATGGTGGTGTCCTCGTGGTGGGAGCTGTGCCCAGCATGGGTATTTCAGCAGCCCTTTGCAATTTCCCTTTCGTCTTGTTCAGGAGCTCTGCCAGACTCCTGGAAAGAGACAAGTGTGCAAATGGTGTGGAGGGAGTCTTGAGGCACATGGGGACACCAGTGGGGTCTCTGTGCTGTTGAGGGAGTCCCTGCCAATACGTACAAGCATGATGAATTTATCCTGGGAGGACTCATGGCTGATGCCTCCCTGGCTAAGCTTTGAGATCTCCAGCAACCCCTGCAGCTGAACACACTGTGCTTCCTTCGCTCTCTCTTCCTTGGGCCTGGTAGGGCTGAAAACTCTTCAGATTTTGCCTCATGGGAGAATTGTCCCTGAAGCTGGGGACAATGCCAGCAGTGAGCAGAAGGCAGTGTCTCCTGTCAGCTGACTCTTACAAAGCACTGGTTTTTTTCTGGATATGTGGAGCCTTGGGCTCCATCTCTCTGTGATTGTTCCACTGTTGCCAGTTGTTTTTTTTTCTTTTTCACACCCACAATGGATGCTTCTGCCCCTGTTCACTGACCTGGGAGAGTGGGTGTTGATGGGGGTATAGGTCTTCAAAGAACTCAAGAAACACAAGGAAGAGTTGTGCTGATGTTCATGGCCCTGTGTTTGCAGAAAGGCTTCACACCTCTCTACATGGCAGCGCAGGAGAACCACCTGGAAGTTGTGAAGTTCTTGCTGGAAAATGGAGCCAACCAGAATGTAGCCACAGAGGTAAGATCCTCGGGGAGGAGCCTGCAGCCCTGCTTGTGGGGGCTGCAGAGGGATGTGCTGGGTCCTGCCATGGCTCCTTGATTCTCTCCCTCTCCTTGGCAGGATGGCTTCACTCCACTAGCTGTGGCTCTCCAGCAAGGACATGAGAATGTGGTTGCTCACCTCATCAACTATGGGACAAAGGGTAAGGTCCGTCTGCCTGCCCTGCACATTGCAGCCCGCAATGACGACACTCGCACGGCTGCTGTGCTGCTGCAGAATGACCCCAATGCTGATGTCCTCTCCAAGGTGTGTGGTTTTCCTGTGCTGTCTCTGGGAGCTTCCCCACATCCCCAGGGAGAGCAGCAGCTCGGTATGCTGTATTTATCCGTGGTTTCATCAGGGAGCATGTGCCTGGCTGGCTGATCCCTCCTTCTTTCCCTAGACTGGATTCACCCCTTTGCACATTGCAGCCCACTATGAGAATCTCAGTGTGGCCCAATTGCTGCTGAACCGTGGAGCCAGTGTCAACTTCACACCCCAGGTGAGTGCAGAGTGGGAAGCTACTGGGGCTTGTGCCTCCTATCCATGTAGGGTGCAGCAGCAGCTGCCAGGGCATGCTGGTGAGGTGGGACTATGCAGAAAGCAGCACAGATGCATGGGGAGTTGCAATTAATAATGAGCATGGGTGTTTTCTGCTATATCTCCCCTCTATTAGAAGCAGCCATGCATCCCTGAAAGCTCTTGGGGGCATTGTCTCCAGGCTGAGGGAAAGCTGTTGCTGCAGGGCAGAGCTCATAGAACCTGCAGTTAGGATGCCTCTTCCACACCCAAAGGCAAAGCCCAAGCCATGAGCTGGTGCTTTCCTACAAGCTCTGTGTGGCTTCTGTCTGCAGCCTGTAGCTGCACTGCCCTGTTAACCAAGCTGTTCCCCAGTGTTGTCCCTGGGCAGAGATGTAGCTCTCCCTGCCCTCTCTCCTTCGTGTTGCCTTCTTGAAAGAGAATTGGCTGCTCCTTCTGACAGTCTGCCATTCCTCCTGACAGAATGGGATCACCCCCCTGCACATAGCTTCCCGCCGGGGCAACATCATCATGGTACGGCTGCTGCTGGACCGTGGGGCCCAGATAGAGACAAGGACCAAGGTGAGAGCACAGCCCATCTTTACATGGCCATCTCCCTCCCTGAGCTCCTTGTGCCCAGTGCTTACCCTGCAAACATCTTGCTGGGAATGTGAGAGAAGGTCTCTGGTGCACTAAGGGGATGGACCAGGTTTTTTGCTGGCACATATAGAGGTGAGAGAAGGCTGCATGGCTGCAAAGGTGTGCCCTGGGAGCTGAGGCCAGGCTCAGTTTTGCCTTATTTTTCAGACAAGTCCAAAGTCCCTGTTAGTCCTCTACCTGAGAGAACCCTGCCCTTCCATGCCACACTGAGCCCTTGAACCCTCCTCTTTTCCCAGGATGAGCTGACCCCTCTCCACTGTGCAGCACGCAATGGACACGTGAGAATTGCAGAGATCCTCCTGGACCATGGGGCTCCCATTCAAGCCAAAACCAAGGTACCCAGTGACCTGGTGGGGCTGTGATTGGTGCCAGGTCCCAGGGCAGCGCAGTGGAGTAACAAGCTGGATGGCACCTGTGACTGGCTTGGGGCTTTTTTTTGGCCTGATGAGGGATAAGAAGCTTCCTGCCCTACTTAGCCCTAGCTGGAGTAATTTTCCTGAGGGTTTCATCCTTCAAAGGGACCAGTCCTGAGAAGGGGATGGCCTGGGTACAGTCTGCTCCGTGGCAGCAGCTCTTCAGGCCCTTCCCTCCACTCAGCATTGCTCCTCTGTAAGACTCAGTGAGGGATTTTGAGGCTTCTCTCTGGTAGCACAAGCTGTCTCATCTGCCCTAGAGTAGTGTCTGGGGGTGCAAGGCAGGGGCTGGGTGGGATGCCTGGACCCCTCCTGGCCCAGCCCTGAGGCTCTGCTGTAGGAATGTGCCCCTGTTGAAGGAGTGACAAAACTATCCTTTGTCCCCCTGAAAATGAAAGAAGCCCAGAAGTTTCTCTCATAGATTAGGTGAAAAGCCACCTCACAGGACCTTGGGGACTTCACCTCAGACTTAAGGATAGCTAATTGGACAGAAGCCAAAAATTCCCTCCTGAGCAATTTACTAGAAGAGAAGTGAACAAAGAAACTAATTGCTTTTGTGAGGTGTTTCACCAGGAGCAAAGACGTCTTGCACCTGGCTCGTTTTTTCTGTTTGTTATTTTGCCTTTTATTAAACCTTTTTATTTCCAACACTGCAACAGAAGCCATCCCGCTGATCTTTATGCCTCCAAAGGCAGCTGAGCTATCTTGGGTGTGTTATACCCCTCCAAGAGCTTATGAAGCTCGAGGAGGCTCACACAACATTCTGCTCCACGCTCACAGAATGGCCTGTCGCCCATCCACATGGCAGCCCAGGGTGACCACCTGGACTGCGTGCGCCTGCTGCTGCAGTACAGCGCCGACATCGACGACATCACCCTGGACCACCTGACGCCGCTGCACGTGGCCGCTCACTGCGGCCACCACCGCGTGGCCAAGCTGCTGGTGGAGAAGGGGGCCAAGCCCAACTCCCGAGCCCTGGTGAGGAAAGGTTGGGGTGGGCTGGGCCAGGGGGAGAGGGAGAGTTCCTGCGAGTGGCTGCCCGTCCGTCTGTCTGTCTGCAGAATGGCTTCACGCCCCTCCATATCGCCTGCAAGAAAAACCACATCCGTGTGATGGAGCTGCTGCTGAAGACGGGTGCCTCCATTGATGCTGTCACAGAGGTAGGTGGGCTGAGCCCATCCTCAGCTCTCCTGATTTTACAGTGTGGGCAGCGTGGCAGGATGTCATGTCCCTGTTGCTTCTGCCGTACCCCCGGGACCTTTCTTGGTGCTCTTTTTGCAGCTAGAAATTTAGTCTGGCAGTGTCTTCCTGAAGGGCAAGGAGATGCAGGGGAGACAGCAGCTCCCTGTGTTTCCTCCACACTCACCTGCCAGGCTCCTGGAGCAGACTGGGGACTCTCCCTGTGCTGAGACCTGCCCTGGGGAGAAGGAGGAGGGGACAGTAAGAGATATTGCCAAGGCCATAAGTCCTATCTTGGTTTCTGGCCCCTTTCTCTTCACAGTCTGGCCTGACTCCTCTGCATGTGGCTGCCTTCATGGGGCACTTGCCCATCGTCAAGACTCTGCTGCAGCGTGGAGCCTCTCCTAATGTGTCCAACGTGGTGAGTCCCACCCTGGCTGGAGCTTTGGGAGCTCAGCTTATTGGTGTCCAGCAGGATATCCAGGTTCTGCTCCTTCTGTTCACCTGAGCAGTCCCTGGTGCCCTCTGCTTTGTGCTGGCATGAGGAACCAGTAGGGGTTGCAGGCACTGTTTTCATCTGTTCAGAGCAGAGGAATGACTGCAGGAAGGCATTTTCCCTCCTTTGGCCTTACCACTTTATCCTGTCTTTGGTACAGAAAGTAGAGACTCCTCTCCACATGGCAGCCAGAGCTGGGCACACAGATGTGGCAAAGTACCTGCTGCAGAACAAAGCCAAAGCCAATGCTAAGGCCAAGGTAGGTACAGAGGGCCTGTGTGATAATCAGCTCTGGGAACAGCTGGTGCTGGGCTTCTTTGCTGTCACGTGCCCAGAGCGCTGCCTACCAGGGGCTGTGCAACAGTGGGGTCAGGGCTGGGATCCCTTTGGCATTGCAAGAAGAGACTGGTCCAGGTGTGCCCAGACAGCTTCTTTGCCACCCTCACAGGATGACCAGACTCCTCTGCACTGTGCTGCACGCATCGGCCACACCGGCATGGTCAAACTCCTTTTGGAGAACAACGCCAACCCCAACCTGGCCACCACAGCAGGGCACACGCCCCTGCACATCACTGCCAGAGAGGGGCACATGGACACAGCCCTGGCCCTGCTGGAGAAGGGAGCCTCACAGACCTGCATGACCAAGGTAGGCTGCTGAGTCCACTGCTGTGGAAGGCATGGCCCAGCTGGGGCAAGGCTGGGCAGGCTGGTGGCACAGTGTCCCTGTCGCAGGAGGGGCAGCCTCCTCCTGTGTTGCAGCAGGTGCCAGCACTCTCTTCATCTCTGCCACCCTGTGATGGGCTGCCTTTCTCCTCAGAAAGGATTTACCCCTCTCCACGTTGCAGCCAAGTATGGAAAGGTGGATGTGGCAGAGTTGCTGTTGGCACATGACGCTCACCCCAATGCAGCAGGGAAGGTGAGAGTTGCTTCTGTGGGAGGAGTGGTCTCGTAGGGGGAGAGGCTCTGTCTCACCTGTCTGTTCTCTCTCCCCCACTACAGAACGGCCTGACTCCTCTGCATGTGGCTGTGCACCACAACAACCTGGAGATTGTCAGGCTGCTGCTTCCCAAGGGGAGCTCCCCACACAACTCGGCCTGGGTAAGTCTGGCCTGGGCTTCCCTGGGGATGTGGGGATGTGGTGTGTGTCCAGTGCCTGCCAGTCTGGGGCCAGCACTGCCCCTCAACCCTGGCACTCAGGGAATGTATAAAGGACTGATCACCACCAGCCTCTCTCCATGCCTGCCTGTCCTCACAGCACGTGGAGCAGGCAGGCTGCCAGGCAGTGGTCCTGTTCCAGCAGATAGGCTGTGTCAGGGATGGTCCTGCTAGCAGCATGGTGGTTGCTGCGTGGGGAACGTGTTTCCATGGCAAGTCCTGCACAGCAGCGCTGCGGTCTGGCAGTTTGGGAAACCACAGGCAAATGTTTGCATGCAGCTATGAAGCAGTGAGTCAGAAAACCCACAAGCTTGTGAGAGTCACCCGGCTCTGCCTGAGCATGGCGAGCATCTCCCCACAGAGCACACCAGCAGGCGCCTTGCTTCCCATGTTGTTTGCAAAAGCTGCATCCTCCAAACAGCCAAGTGGCTGGTGGTGCCAGCCCTCCCCATCTGGCACTTCCCTCTCCCCTGTGCAGACATGCTGGGCAGGCACCAGGAGCAGCCGGTACCAGTGCCAGCCCCCCGTGGGTCTGCGTCACCGACAGCCTGCACGTCAGCCTGGGCAGCGGGTGTCTGCCAGCTGCTCTGCTCCTTCCTGCAGCGTGGCAGCAGAGGCAGGACTCGAGGCCCTGCAGTCTCTGCCTGAATACTAATGCTGTGTGTTGGGAGTTTAGCTCCACACCTCAGCCAGGCACATTCCAGCTGCTTTTTGCAGCTCCCAGAGGCTGCATACTGCTGCAGAAATTCATGTGTAGAAAAATCCAGGACAGCCCGTAGCAGTCGAACCTGAAGCAGGTGATCTTTGAAACCCCCCTGCTGGCTTGGCTTGAAGAGTGAGTGGGATTTGGCATCAGTGTCAGGGCTGGTTGCTGTCAGAGAGATGGTGAGTGGGGGACATCCCTGAGCTCTGGAGGCAGCTAGGAAGGGCAGGCCTGGCCTGCAGAGGTAGGGTGGCACCTCCTGTCCCTTCTGGTCTGCTTGGCAGGGCTGAGCACTGCAATGAGCCTCTCTCCCTGCAGAATGGGTACACCCCCCTGCACATCGCTGCCAAGCAGAACCAGATGGAAGTGGCCAGCAGCCTGCTGCAGTATGGGGCTTCTGCAAATGCTGAGTCCATGCAGGGAGTCACTCCCCTGCACCTGGCTTCCCAGGAGGGCCATGCAGACATGGTGGCACTGCTTTTCTCCAAACAAGCCAATGGCAACCTAGGCAACAAGGTAAGTTGTCCCAGTGCATCCTGCCAGGCTGGAGGCAAACAAGCCAGCAGAGAAGAGCAGTCTGGATGGTGGTCCAGGCCCCTGCCTTTGGGCAGCATGCACTGTCAGTTTGCCAGGCTGGAGACCCGAGTCTGGACCTGCAGTGATGGCAGTGCCACTGTGCTGAGACCTCCTCTCTTTGCAGAGTGGCCTGACTCCTCTCCATCTTGTGGCCCAAGAGGGGCATGTGCTGGTTGCTGATGTTCTGGTGAAACATGGAGTCACAGTGGATGCAATGACCAGGGTAAAGTAGTGCATTGACCATGGCTTTGGTGAAACACATGAGGGAACTACCTCTAGGTCTGCTCAGGGAAGAGCATTTCTTTTCTTTTTGTTTGTGCAAGAGACTTCCTTCTAGCAGGCCATTCTTACCATTTTGTCTGTGTCCTGGGGACTTTTCCTCCTCTTCCCCTCACCTCTCTGGAGGGGTGATTCTTGCCTGCTCATGTAGCTCACCTCTGTACCCACAAGTACAACATGGTTTGAAGCCCTGTTCTTTGGTCTTGGGCTTTTGGGAAACCCCCACATGTGTGCCTCCTCCTTCATGCATGGGGGCTTGCCTGTGGGATGAGCATATCCAAGCCAGAAGGGCACTAAGCAGTGGTGAGGGCAGACTGAGACCTGAGCTTGTCTTGCAGATGGGCTATACCCCGCTGCACGTGGCCAGCCATTATGGGAACATCAAGCTGGTGAAGTTTTTGCTGCAGCACCAAGCGGATGTCAACGCCAAGACTAAGGTACAGAGGTGTCCTGTGCTCCAAGGACCCTTCTGCCACAGGCAACAGCATGCAGGTTGATGGGGAAGTGGAGCTGTCCTCATGCTCCAGGGGGCATTTCTGGGGCAGCAGCCTTCCAGATCTGATGGCAGCATCCTCTGTCCTCCCCTGCAGCTGGGCTACACCCCCCTGCACCAAGCAGCACAGCAGGGCCACACGGACGTGGTGACACTGCTGCTGAAGCACGGCGCGTCTCCCAACGAGATCAGCACGGTGAGCACAATGCTTCCCCGCACCTCTCCACTCTGTGGCAAGCTCAGGCAGCTGCCTGAGCTGCCCCGTGGCTGCTGCTGACCCTCTTTCCTCTGTGCACAGAACGGCACCACTCCCTTGGCCATCGCAAAGCGGCTTGGCTACATTTCCGTCACAGACGTGCTCAAGATTGTCACGGAGGAAATCGACATCCCGGTGAGCCCCTGGGTACTGGGAGCAGGATGCTGTGCAGGAGGGCTGGGACTGGGAGCAGCCTGGGAAAGGTCTGCAGCTGGGTGCCTAGCCCAGGCAGCTGCAGATAGCTGTGCAGCAAAACGCTGGCTTCCTCTGACTCTGCTCTGCTCTGCTCCCACAGTCAGTTGGCGACAAGCACCGCATGAGCTTCCCAGAGACTGTAGATGAGATTCTGGACGTGTCAGAGGATGAAGGTGAGGGGTGGGAGTTGGGTCACAGCATCCCAGAGATCTGCTGGCTGGGTCAGTATGGCAGGCAGCAGTCAAGGGGATGGCACTGGTGTTCCTGCTGGAACAGGGACAGCCCCAGGCCAGGGAGCTGTGTGGGCCCTGCTGTGGTCTTGCAGAGAAGACAAGGGAAGCCCACCAGACTCCTGAGGTGGCACCTCCTGCTTTGGGTGCTTCCCTGCACTATGCAGGAGGGATATGTCTGGACATCTCCGTGATCCCATGCCCCAGGGATGTGCAGAGAACCCTTGGGCATGCACAGCCCCCACTGTGCCTTGCTCAGGCAAGGAGGGTACCAGCTCCCAGCCCAGCTGTAGCTGGTTTGCTCCTGCACCCTCCCACCAATACCTCACTTTTGCCTCTTCTTACTTTGCAGGCACTGCTCATGTCACAGTAATGGGTATGAAATGTGTCCCCCTGCCCCAGCTCAATGGCCCATTTCACCCCATGGCCACTCACCATCCGCACGCCGTGTCCATCTGCTGAGCCTTGCTGCTGGTCTGGTGCTCTCCAGCGCCAGCCCTGCCATCCTACCCTGCCAATCCATGTCCGTGCTGCTTGCTGTGGTGTGACTGCATGAATGGGCATCCTCCCACTCAGGAGGACCCTGACTCCCTTGTCAGACCCAGGCCCTGTCCATGGCAGGTGGAGGAACTTGGCACTGTGACAATCCCTGGTGTCCCTCCACCACTGCCCCGTGCCATCCTGACCAGAGCAGGGATTAACCTGAGATCTCAAGGGTCTCTGTGCTGCTGTGGTCCCCTCCCCATCTCTGGGGCCCTCTGTTTGCTGCAGGAAGTGCTGGACACCCTCCACAGGGCGCTGGCCAGAGCCAAACTCTGGTGAGGTAGCTAGCAGGTATTAATGGGGCCAGTGGTCACATTAGCAGAGCTCTGTGCCTCCTGTGGGGTGTAGTGTTAGGGCAGCCCCCTGCACCCCGAGTCGTGCCCATGTCCCTGTCCCAGGCATCAAGTGTAAGGTGTCCCCTGCAGTCTCTGCACTGTGTTTGGTGCTGTGAGAAAGAGCTTAGTGAGCAGCCAAATTTCCTGGTGGCTCCCACAGCTCCTGTCCCGCTGGCCTGCCCTGCCAGCAGACCCATTCTGGCAGGCAGCAAAGCCCTCCCTGTGTCTGGCTGAGACCCAGGGGGCAAACGTGTGTGTGTGTGTGTGT
>VYZP01017153.1:79470-118409 GCA_013400635.1 Hypocryptadius cinnamomeus | reverse complement strand
CCAGTGAAATATTGAAATATTTCCCTTTTCTTGTCCCCTTTTCCACGTTGAGAGCTCAGCTGGGTGCACAGGGAGCTGATTGATGCAATCAACTGGTGTGTAATTAGTGCCCAAAGCGGCTGCTGCTGGCCCCTGGGATCTAATAACCACCCATGGATCAAATCCAGAATTTTCCCACCCTGTATTTATGGTCAAGAGCCACGAATGATCCTCCAAGCTCAGTTCTGCTGCTCTCTGAAGCTTTTGAGGCCACGCCAAGAGCTGATTGCTCTCTGCCCTCTTTGGGTCACAAAGGCCACACAAAAACGGAGCAACTGCTCCTCAAACCCACCCTGCAATTCCCACTCTTTTCATCTATCCCATTTGGCTTTATTTTTTTTCATGATGTGGACAAGAGTTTCATTTGCTGGTGCCATGGGAATCAATACATAATGATAAATTCTCGGTGGCTCGGCAGCTGATTCCCAATCTTTTATCTGAATTACTGCATTGATCCTTGGGAAAAAATGAATTGCAAATAAAAATACAAGACAATTAAATGCTGGTCAATTAGCACTAAGCCTCAAGGTAAAAATTACTTAAATGTAAAGGGGAGAGCTCAGTAATCTGATTTTATTCCTATTTTTTTCTTTTGGAGGACATCAGTCCTGATGTTAGGGAGAAGAAACAGACTCCTGCCTTGGAGAGAGAAGCTCAGGAAAGTTGCCCTGAAGACTCACTTTCATTCCAGAGGGACTTTTCCCTGTCCACAGCAGCTTTTTGATGCAAGGGAATGACCTGGAATAATTTCTTGCCTGGCCACAGTGGCACTCACAGCCTCAAACTGCAGCCCTGGGTTGTGGCACCCGTCAGTGGCAATGTGGTGACAGAAACAGAGGGAAAAATGTCCTCAGCTCTGCTCTGGAGTGAAAAGATCCAGCCTTACAGCTTAGAGAACCCTGCCAGAAAAAAATAAATAAATAAAGATTATTTATAACAACTAAAAACAATTTAAAGCATTTTTACCTTCTTCAAGCTCAGGAGCAGCAAGAGCCACCCTCAGACTGGGGTATCAGGTGAGCCTTCCCCAACACATCCCCTACAAACCGGGCAATTTTATTTCATAAAGTCCCAGAATGGTTTGAGGTGAGAGAAACCCTAAAGTTCATCCAGTTCCAACATTTCCACTACTCCAGGTTGCTCCAAGCTGGCCTTGGACACTTCCAGGGGTGGAGCAGCCACAGCTTCTCTGGTCACCCTGTGCCAGTCCCACCCCACTCTTATACTGAAATATTTCTTCCCAGTGTCCCACCTAAATCTAATTTCTCCAGTGCTATTTATTAGCAGAGCAGGCTCCTTTTATGCTGGAAATTGTGTGTTCACATGGGGAGATAAATGCTGCTGAAAAGCCTCTGTGGTCTCAATCAGAATTAAGCACGATTGGGATAAGTAACAAACAAATGTAGGCAATGAAAGAAAATGGATGAAAGCTCTCGAGATAAGAAGTGTCCAGAGGCTCTTCATGTTGCTTTGGGTTTCTTTGTAAAGAATCAAAGTAAATTGATTGCTTAAAAAAAAGTGTCTTTGACACCGTTTTAAGCAGAAAACCAAATCTGAGCTTGATAATCACGAAAGTTTACACAGGAAATGATTTATGCTCATCCAATCAGGGATTTAAAACATGCCACAGACAAGAATCAAAGCTGCTCCAAATATTCTTCCCAGACACCCAGAAGTGACAAGCTTTAGGCCAAGATTTATCAGGAGAAACTCTTTTTTGGAATCTGTTGTTGCCAACACACACACGTCTGAGAAAGTTGCAATCACAGAGTATTCACAGAAAGCAAAGTGTGTGAAACTGCCACTAAAAAATTCATTTCCAATCAAATGAATGAGCAGCTGAATGGGGCCTGTTTTCCATTTGAAAATGTCATTCATCCCCAAGCAAATTATGTTGTGAAATTGTGCTAATTTTGACCAGAGGGGGATAAAAGAATATTGACAATGATGAGGTGTTCTGCTTTGGCAGTTCTGGAATAATTTCACTACTGCGGCTTTGGGAGATGATTTAAATTGCAATTTATCATCTGAGAAGTTACAAACACCAACACTGAAGCAAACCTGTTCCCTTTTGAAAGCTGACCAAGTTTCACCTAAAAACAGTCAAGGGTTTGTTGTGGTTTTTTTTTTTTTATCTGCTCCTGTTAAATCACTGCTTATAAAAACCTCCTCGTGTCTGAGCTAAATGTATGCATGAACCCATCTGCTGGGTCCTTTTTTAGCTGAAAGGAGCTGACATGGGCTGGGACCTGCAAAAGTCATCTGCAGGATGAGCAGCACCTCACCAGAGCTGGCTGCAGGGGGGAATCCATCCTGGGAGAGGTTCTCAAAGGGATTTTGCTTCGAAAATCCAAATATTTTGGGACACATCTCCCTTCCTCCACTTTGAAACAGTGAGACGAAATTCAAGGGATGCTTTGTGTGTTTGCTTTGCTTCTGCTGGGCTGTTCCTCCTTTTCACAGCCTTTAACCTAGAAAATGTGATATTTACACTGAAAAGCATGCTATTTTTCCTGACCTAAATAGCCAGTGTGGCCAAATGCTTCAGTAAAATGGGAAGGGACTGACTTGGCTCAGTCTTTAGTATTAAATAACTGTAGTTTGGGAATCCCACTCTCCCATTTTTCCCTTTTCCCCCCCTTATTTCTGAGCTTCTCCTTCCCCTCCTGCCCTGAGGATGCACAGCCCCTTCAAAGGTACAAAGGGAGGTTTTGACAGAGGTCCCTGAAAAAAAAAAAAAACAACCTTGAAAAGTGCCAAAAATGCTGAGCTAAATGGGATGTGAAAAGGGCAGAGCTGGGGCAGAAGCAGCTCAGAACAGATTCCCCCAGGAGAACTTGGGGCTGGTTCCTCTCAGCTCTCTGAATTCATCCCTTGGGGCAGGGAGCAGGGAAAAGTCCCTGCCTGGTGACATTTCCTGTCTCTGATGCCATCTGTGGCCACCCAAAATTCGTGTTGCCTGTCTGGGAGGTGTCACAGTGCCAGGGAATATTCCCAGGGGGCTTTGCCAGGCCATAAACTCAGAAGGAAAAGCTCTTCTGCCATGAGCATCCAAATTCAAAGGTGGAGGTGTGCAGAGACGTGTCCTGGATGTCCCTCCCTGTGTGACAACACCTTCAACCTTGCAGAGATCAGGGAACAGGATCATTTTTAGGAAAGGGAGTAGAAAATCTCTGTTCTGCAGCACAGTGGGATTGGGAGAACGAGGAAACAAAAAAAAAAAAGGAGCTGGGTTTTGTAGAAGTAAGGCAAAACTTTGGCATTTATCGAGCAAATTGTGTGCTGGGAAGGTGTTGAGTGCCTGGATGTCTGTGAGGAATCCTGGAGAGGGATTGGGATGGTTGGGATGCTCCAAGGCACAGCAAAGGGACAGCAGGAATAAAGGTGTGAAATCAGCCCACACAGCCCCAGTCCTGCTCATTCCCTCCCAAAATAGGCTCTAAACGCTGTGAATCACCCAATTCCCGATTTAATTCACCAAGTTATTCAAGGGAGGGAGAACAACAGAGGAACGTCTGTGCTGGTGAGATACACCAGGCCCCAGATACTGAACACGGGTTTCGAGCAAATTAAACTTTTTTCCCTTTCCTCACTGACAAGGATCTCCAAACAACGGGGTGGCAGGAAATAAAAGCATTTAGCAACACCTCAGTGGTTGTTTTGTCCCAGCCAGCTGCTCGAGCAGGGTTTTGATCTGCCCAGAGGTTACAGCTGACTGGTTGTGCTAATGTAATCTCAAAAAAAAAACCCCAAAAACATCAAAGCAGCTCTTCTGGAAAACACAAACATCCATTTATCCCCCTCCTGGTGTCAGGGAATGGCCTGGCTTGGAAAAGATTTTAGAGATTTCCTTGTTCCTTGTTGAAGGGACACCTTCCACTACCCCAGGCTGCTCCAAGCCCCGTCCAACCTGGCCTTGGACACTTCCAGGGATGGGGGAAATCCATTCTAGGGCCTCCCCACCCTCACAGGGAAGGATTCCTCCTCAATATCCCACCTAAAAACCTCCAGTTTGGACAGTGGGGAACAGAGGATGGGTGAGGGAAGACTTCCTCTCTCCATGTGGGAAGGCTGGCTGCAGCTTTAGGATCCTCCTGGATCCCAATCCCACCCTGGCAGCTCCTCAGGACTGGGACAAGGCCCTGCCTTGCTGCCAGCACAGCACAGGAGGATCTCCGTGCTAAAAAATGACTTTGTGGCAACCATGCCTTGACAAACTCCCTGCCAAAAGCCAGGGATTCACATCCAGCAGCTGGATTTCCACAGGATTTCCCGGGATTTGACTCAGACAAAGTGCTGGGGAGGCCACATGGACTTGCTGCTTCTCTGCATGGGCTCATTAATTAAGGACTCATCTGAAAGCATCCCACGGCTCTCTCCCGTGGTGCCCGGGCTGTTCAGAGCTGCTGCTGCTCTTCAGGGCTCCTCCTGAGCTCCCAGAGCCAGGAGCAGCTGCTCCCAAATGTGGGAGAGCAGCTCCAGCACACCCCAGCTCGCGGTGCTGCAGCAAATCCGCTTTTTTCGCTGCCATCGCTCCCCTCTGATTGATCAAACAGCAGCAGCTCTGAGCACTGCGGGGTTTTTTTGGGAATGTTTGGTTCATTCAGCGGCTGAGTCACGCTGGGGAGAGGCAGCTCTGCTACTGGGGATGAAGGAGGTGGGGAGGAATAAGGGGGAGGCAGAAATATCCCCTTAAAAAGAGCATTTCAGGCCAAAAAAAGGGTAATTTTCCGTGATCGTGCTCCATTTAGGATTATATACTGAGGTAAAAATAAGTCCCTAAATACCAGGCTGGGGCATTTACAGCCTGGTTTGGAGATATAGATCCCCAGAGCAAGGCAAATCTTCATCTGCCACAATTCCAAGCACAAAATCTGCACGCTCCTAGATTTTCCTGTCAGTGCTGCTCTTTTTTTCCAAGCCTTCTCATAAAAATCAGACTTTTGGATGCAATTTTGGGATAGTCAGGGATCTCTCCTTTCCCTCCTACAGCAGGGATGCATTTTTTTGCTGCTTTCCTCCCATTTTCTGAAATAAAATTGGCTGCAAACCCAAAAGCATCTGTGATGTCACCTGGGTGGGACTTTCAGGCATCAGGGGCTTGGACATTCCTGCTCTCAACTTCCTTCCCTCCTGTCCTTAGCAAGAAATTCCCATTTATCCAGCATTTCCCACCTCTCTCCCCTCCAAACCTATCAGACAGATGCTGCTGGGAGTGAATTCCTAAAAAAAAAACCCCACCCCAACCCAGATCCTTCATTTTCTGAAGCTTTGAGCTTAATTAGGCTCGTTCTGCACCTATCTTGATGGCACGTGAAGGAAATTAATGGGACCAGCAGCCATTCCAGACTTCCCTGTGGCCTGTGGGAGCTTCCAGTTACTTCCAGGATTGGGCTGTGTCAGGGAGAAGAAGAAAGGACTTTAATTATTGACCCTGCTGTGCTGGGGGATGGCAGGGAAATGGAGATTTGGCTGCGTGACATGATCAGCACTCGGAGAGGGACACGACAAAGGCTGTCAGGAGCAGAAAAATTCCGAGTGTGGAGCCTTCCAAAAAAATCACAGCTGGAAAATGAGCCAAGGCAGAGCTGCAGAAGTTCAGGGGAGAGCTGGTGATGCAAAACCCAGCCCTAAAATAGAGCAGCCACAGCCACACCTGTCCAGGTAAAACTCCTGAATTCCCTTCCCTTGGCTTTCATCCCACACAACTGCGGTTGATGCACGACCTCGAGGGTGAGAGGGAAGAGGGATGATGTGCAAGAAAGAGCACAGAAGTCGATATTTTTTTCATCAAAGATGCTTTCCTCCAGTAAAACCCTTTTTCATCAGCACAAGAAAAGAATGAGATGAAAAATAAAAGCAAGAGGTTTGTTACTCTGGATTTTTATGGGTATCTGGGGAAGTTTGATGGGAAGTGTTTGGCTGCTGATGCAGCAAGGCCAGAGGAGGGGGGATTAGGCAGGTCTGTGTTCCCAGCACACAGGTCCCTGGAGCTGCTCCCCTGCAGGGCAGGGCTCGGGGAGGGGGCCCTGGCTCTCCCTGGCTCTGTCGTGCCTCACATCCCCGGGGCTGTCACAGCTCCCAGCCAGGCTGCGTGGGCTGGGCCATATGGAGCCATCCAGGGAGGTACAAACAAACTCAGGGCTGCACTGAGCAGGATTCAGCCTTCTCCTTCCCCCTCCCTGCCCCAGCTATTCCCTGGGTCAGCTCGTGGTGTCATATTGTATTTGTGGGGTGCCCAGACAGAGGAAGGAATGATGACTCTGACTCCATGTTCTCAGAAGGTTAATTTATTATTTTATGATCTATAAGATATTAGAGAATGCTACACTAAAGAATACAGAAAGGATACTTACAGAAGGCTAAAAAGATAACAATGAAAACTCCTGACTCTCTCCAGAGCCTGGACACAGCTTGGCACTGATTGGCCAATGAGTAAAAACAATTCACATGAAACCAATGAAACAATCACCTGTGGGTAAACAATCTCCAAACACATTCCACATGTGAGCACAACACAGGAGAAGCAAATGAGATAAGAATTTGTTTTCCTTTTTCTCTGAGGCTTCTCAGATTCCCAGGAGAAAATCCTGGGTGAAGGGATTTTTCAGAAAATATGACTGTGACAGTGTCCCAGCCAGCCCTCCCCACTCTCTTGGAGCACAGGAGAGTTAAAGCCAAGACCAAGACTAAAGCTCTGTGGTCATGAGCATCACCTGCACCAGGAAGGCAACTTCATCCTGCACACCCAAAGCTCCACAAGTCCAAGCTTTGTACCTTTAATTAATTATTGTTATTATCTCCAAATGTGGCCACCACCTTCTCTCAAAGCTCTGAAGGAAGCTTTGATGAGGCCATTTCCCATTTTCCCAAATCCCAGAATGGTTTGGCTTGGAGGGAACCTGGAAGTTCATCTCATTCCAAACCCCCTGCCATGGTCAGGGACACCTAAACCAGGATTCTCCACACCCTGTCCACGACCACTTCCAGGGATGGGGCACATTCCTCATTGCTATAATTCCTCATTGCTATAATAGATCCCATTCTGCATACCTCAGTTCCCAGGTCCCCTCCTGGAACAGACAGAAAATATCTCCATTTTTTGTGCTGGTTTTGGCTGGAATGGAGTTGATTTTCTCTCAGCACATGGAGCTGGAGGAAGGAGAAGAAGGAGAAGGAAAAGAAGGAGAAGAAGATGAAGAAGACAAAGAAGAAGGAGGAGGAAAAGGAGAAGAAGATTAAGAAGAAGACAAAGAAGAAGGAGGAGAAGAAGAAGAAGACACAGGGGATGTTCAGAGCCCATCCTGGGGATGGCTGAACACCTGACGATGGAACGTGCAGAATTAATTCCTTGTTTTCCTTTGCTTTCCTGGCTTTTGCTTTACCTATGAAACCATCTCTAACTCATCCCACAAGTTTTCTCACCTCTCCTCCTCCACCTCATCCCACCCTGGGGGCCAAGCTGAGTTTCTGCCTGGGGTTAAACCACGATGTGTTTTTGGAGCCACACAAAAACAATGAAGGCTGGGAGGGTTTGTAGGTGGATGTGACATGTGAAGGACAATTTCACTCAATCCTCCAGCTGAATGATGGCTCTTTGGGTAATTAGCAGCAGATATTTTTAAACAGATTGGTCCCTCTGGCTGAGGGCAACTCTGAGGTTGAAATCAATCCTGTACAAGCGTTATATTAATTTGAGAGATCTTTGTCTCTGTGGACAAAAGCCCCACTGTCTTCCTGTGAGCGTTGTGGTGATGAGACCATTAATATTAGATAATTATGGCTTTGAAAGATTAAATGAAAAACGGTGGTGAGGAGGAAAAGGCATCGTGTTAAATAAAACTGCTGCCTGTGTAGGCTGCTAACACTCCTCTGTTGACAGATTCAGAGTGAAACAATCAAAGCAAGGCAAAGGGAGAGGTGGGTTCTGTGTCTGTCCAAAGAGACAGAGGTGCAGCTCTGAGGCAGGGAAAAGAGAGTTAATCACACAGAAAAGGCATTTCATTGATCCCCAGCAGAAATTCAGCCCCTTTTTCCACTGCTGCTCATCCTCAGAGCCTTTTGTCTTCGCAGGGCGTGCTCAGGGTTTTGATTTGCAGGAGACACAGAATCTGCCTCTGAAGGATCTTGGGGGGAACATCTCTGACAGGGAATATCCCAGATATTCCATCTCCCTGAGATGGGAGGAACAGCCAGGGATCATCAATCCAGCTCCTGCTGGACACCCCAAAATCCCACCTTGTGCCTGGGAGTGGTGTCCAAACCTTCCTGAAGCTCTGGCAGCCCTGGGGTTGTGACCATTCCCTGGGGAAATGAACTTTTCCTGATGTCCAACCTAATGGCTCCATTCTCCCTCCAGCCCTGTCCCTGGTCAAGCTGGGCAAGCCTTGGAACCAGAGCCCAACACTGAATTTGAGACAAAGCACCTGGAACCCCAAACAAGAGCCAGACCAATCCCCAGAGCCGTGGGGATGAAGGAAGGGTGGCTATGGGGAGGATGAGGAGGTGGCACTGGATGAGGCTGGGGCAGGAAGGAGAATTCTCGCAGCAAGGAGCAGGAGCACAGCCCTGCCCACAGCTCCTCTCCACACCCACAGCTTGGCAAAGGTAGGGCAGAGCTTAAAAAATAAATAAAAAAACCCCAGGAAGTTAATCCCAGATCATCCCAGGGGTGTCCCCCCTTGCTTTAAGTATCCTACACCCCCTTTCTCTCCTGACCAACTGGCACTGCTGCCTTGGATGGCTCCAAACCCCACAGTGAGGCCCCAGCACCCCAAATACCCCTGACATGGCCACGTTCCTTCCCTACAATTCCAGATTTGTTCAGGATTGTTGCCTGGCTCCCCTTGGATATGCCCAAACGCGGTAGGAACCTCACTTCAAAGAGGCCCAGGCCAACCTGTCCACACCTGTGTCTTTTGCCAGCACAGGGCAGGATTTTAATTGCCAGCCCAGCCCCATTCCAGAGGCAGGTTTTCCTTTTTCCCCCCTCTTTTTTTTGGCTCTCTCTGACGGAATTTTATGAATATAAAAACCTTACCCGTGTGTAATAAGCAGAATCCTCTTAGAGCAAATCTGACAGGCACTGAAGGTGTCTTAATGGATGCATTATTTCAAATGCTGCCTTCTGTTTGAGGCCTGGCAAGCAGAGGGAAGCATAATTACAGGGTGCTGGGGACATTGTGCAGCTGCCCTTCCTTCCCACCTCTCCTATCCAGATTATTTCCCCTCTGTGACCTTTATAATCTTGCTCTGATCTGGATCCGAGCGAAAATTTGTGACCCTTTGATGAGCAAGGTAAAAGAGTTTGTGTGTGCTAAATTCATTTTCTTCTCCTTTAAAAAAAGAAAAAGTTCTTGAATAAGGCTCAACCAAATCCTTTAAGCCAGTTGCTTTTATCTATTTTTATATGGAATTTAAGGATTTGTGTCTTTTTTTTCCCCACCTCCCTGTCGGTTCCTTTTTGATTGAATTACATCAGGAGCTGGGAGCTGCAGCATTCACTGGAGCTGTAGTAAAACTCCAAAATCACAGAAGCTGTGACCATTTCAGTGGGTGGGGATGCGAAATCCTCCTTCACCCTCCTCATCATTAATATTTCAGTGCACATTTGGCTTCCAGGCTGCAGAGAGACTGCATTTTTCCAGCCAGGAATGCCCAGCCTACCCATGGTCAGTCATTCCTTCACCCCTGGATGGAGAAAATTCTGTTTGAAACAGATTTTGGAGCTTCATGAATTGGGCAAATCTCCTCCCTTGAGGAACATTATGTCAACAGATTCTCATCAAGCTCCTAATTATAATAATTAGAGCAGGATGATCTGGAGTTAACAAGCATAGAGAAGCCACTTCCTTCTCCTCATCCCCCTCATCCTGCTCCAACCCCAGCAGAGAGGATCCCTCTCCTCTCCTCAAAAAAAAAAAAAAAAGGAAAAATCTCAAAGCTTAAAAAAAAAAAGAAGCACCTTTTCTCCATTAAGCTTATTGATGGTCTCAGCAAACCAGAGCAAGATCAAAGAGAGAGAGGAGAAAGCTTCAGCTAATTAAAGAAATGACTGAAGATGAGACAAAAATCAGGAAAGAAGACAAAAGCCTGACAGAGATGGGGACAAAGCCAAGCCCAGATCACAGAGGACAAATCTTCAGCATCCAGAAGGCTGCAGGGAGCAAACACCGGGGTGAGAACAAAATCTCAGCCTAAAACCTGTCCTAGGGTTAAGTTAAACCCTAGATCCTAAACCCTGCACTAGGAAAGCATAAACCCTGTCCTAGGGTCAAGCTAAGCCCTAGATCCTAAATCCTGCATCAGGAAAGCCTAAACCCTGTCCTAGGGTCAAGCTAAGCCCTAGATCATAAACCCTGCACCAGGAAAAGCGTGGATCTAGCAGGGAATGTGACAATTCCAGAGCCAAAGGCTGCTCCAGTGCTCACCAATAATCACAGGTTCAGCCTCCCCTGCTCTCAGAGCTGCTTTATCCATCCCTGCTTTGGGGTCACACATTTCCAGAGAGGGCTGGGATGTGCCAGGAGAACGTCACTGTCACTGTCATTTTCTGGAATAATCCCTTCACCAGGATTTTTCTCCTGGGAAACTGAGAAGCCTCAGAGAAAAAGGAAAACAATATTATCTCATTTGCTTCTCCTGTGTTTTGCTGCTTTGGAATATGTTTGGAGATTGTTTACCAACATGTGAATTGTTTTAACTTAATGACCAATCACAGCCAGCTCTGTTGGGACTCTGGAGGAGAGAGTCGAGTTTTTCATTATTATCTTTTAGCCTTCTGTCTGTATCCTTTTAATATAATATAATATAATATAATATAATATAATATAATATAATATAATATAATATAATATGCCTTCTAAGGACATGGAGTCAGATCCATCATTTTCCTCACCTTCCTTGGGGGACCCCACAAATACCACACACCACTGCAAGGGAATTGTGCTTTTAGGGCCATTTGTTCAAGGTTTGCTTCTTTTAGTGGTGCCAAACAGCTCCAGAAAAAAAGCAGGACAAGGAACATTGTGTCCCTGCAGTGTTCTGGGGGCTGTCTGAGGATCACCAGAACAGGATGAGGATGATGGCATGGCTGTTGTAAGGTGTTTGTAACTCCTGGCTATTGGCAAACACTGGCACATCCCTCTTGAAATAAATCCATCTCCCACGCAGCTGCTCTCACACATGGATAAACCTGCACAAATGCTCAGATAAATTCAAATTAGGGGAAAGGCTTTATTGACATGACAGGCACTACAAGCACTGCCAAAACACGAGAGGAGAAACCTGTCAGGGGGAGATAGGATTCAGCAGCCAGGCTGAACGTGCAGCCCTTCAGCTGCCTTGGCAATGGGGGGAAAATGGCAGAAAAGCAGGGGGGAATGGTGAAAAAGGAGGGAAAATGGCAGAAAAAGGGGTGGAAATGGCAGAAAAGGAGGGAAAATGGCAGAAAAAGTGGGAAAGCAGCCCTGAGTCACCCTCTGTGCCAGGGTGAGCTGGGGCAGAGCCCTGCTCTCCTCATCCTTGGCACCCACCGGGTATCCCATGCCAAAAGCACCTTTCCTCGTTCTGGAATGCTCTTTCATGCCTCCAGCACATCCCTCCCTCCCCTGAGGTGTGTTTGCTCCTCAGCTATCACAGATTCCTGTCTCCTCCTGCTGCCTCTGCAGCCAGAGCCTCTCCAAACCTTGGCCAGAGCCTCTCCAAACCTTGGCACAGCTGCCACCAAAGGGGCACCGGTGGGTTCTGCTCTCTCTGCAGGGTCTGCACCCAGCTCAGAGCAACATTTTGGGAGGATTGAGGTGCTCCAGACTGTGGGAGGTGTGGGTGGGAAGAATCCAGCATCTCGGGAGTGAATCACCCAGGAATGGGATGGAATTTGCCCCTGGGCTCAGCTGAAGGAATCCTCCCCAAGGGACCTTGGCAAGGGAAAGGAGGACAAAGCCAGGAATTCAGGGAATGTGCTGCTGCTCACCTTCATGGAAACATTCCCCCAGAACAGTCCTCAGTCCCTACCAACACCAGGCTGGACAGGGCCTGTGCTGCTCTTGGCCTCCTGAGCTCCAGGAGATCCTGAGTGTGCTTTTGCTGACACCTCCAACTCCACATCACCAAGAAAATTCCTGAACTGGGTCAGGCTGTGACCCCTTTGAGCCATTTTTTCATCCCAAAATGCCATCAAGTACCGTGGAACTCAATATGTAAACAATTATTCCATGGGTTGTGGAGAGCAGGGAGCAAAACGATGCCAAGAGATTTCATTTTCTGCATCCCCAGCTAAAAACCAAAGTGTAGGAGATCAAAGTGCACCTTGCTGCCTGTGCACACACTGACCTGCTGTTCTGCACCACCAGGATCTTGGTGCTTACAGGGAAATGCAAGTTGATTAAAAAAAATCTTTTAAAAAGCTTTAGATAAAGTATTAAAATCACTTTCCATCCCAAAGGTCTCCAGGAGCTTCCTCCACAGGTGACTGCCAAGGAGACAAGGCCTGGTTTGCATAAAACCACCAGCTCTGCAAATAAAACTGGGGATTTATGAGTCAGATTTCCCCTCCTCCCCAAATTTGCTGTGCATGGCCCTCAGTTCTGACGTCAGTGGTGACTCCAGGCTCATCCCTGGGCTGGAAATGTCCCTGCCAGGGCTTTCTGCTCCTCTTGTCCAAGGGCACTGGGTGAGTTTGTGACAGCCAGGTCACAGCATGCTCTGTGCAGACAGAAACATCCCAGAGAGCTGAGGTGGGCAGAGGGATGGCTGTGGGGCTGGCAGGACTGCAGGGACCCCATTCCTGTAGGGAAACCTCGCTGGGGAATGTTGTGGGATGTCCCAGCAGGAGAGAACCCCGTGCTTCCACAGGAACCATCCCAGTTTCAGCATCCAGCCTCCCAAACCCGTCTCCAGCTGCTGCCCAGGGCAGTGAGGGTGTTCCTCAGCACTCCCTGCTCTCTCCAGGTGTTGTTAAGAACACACCTCGCTCCCATTCTCCCTGCATCTCCCGCAGGGAGCGTGGCAGACACCTGGAACAGCAGCCAAGGACAGATAGAAGGGTCAGGCTGGGAGGGAAGGAGGGCAAGGAGGGCACAGCGTCCATCTGAAAGCATTGAGAGGTGTTAATGAGGTGGAGAGATGCAATTACTCATCCTGGAGCTCTGCCAGCCAATATCCCAGCGGAAGGGCTCGGGTCTGGGGGCACAAAAGGGTTGGGGGCCTTTGGTTCAATCGTGAGGACACTCAGCTGTCCTGGCCAAGGACAAAGGGACACCTGGAGGGTGGGCAGGGGACACCCACCCTGCAGGACAGCACCAGCACAAAGGGAAGGGCAGCTCTGATGAGGCAGCACAGGAATCCACTGGTTTGTGTCCAGCACGGTGGGGAGAATCAAAGGAGAGGGTGCAAAGCTCATTCCCTCCCCAAGCACAAAATGCTAAAGTATTTTGGGTTAAATTTGGTTGGACTTTAACATGCTGATATCGTGATTCTCCCCAAAAAGTTTTCCAGCTGCCTCTGCTCCCTGACTCCCTGAACAATGGCAGGTTCCTGTCAGCTCTTCACGCTTCTCCAGAGCAGCAGAATTTTGGGAAAGCTTTCCTTAATCCAACAGAGAGGACTCCACAGCCCTGCAAATGTGCAAGGCCAGGCTGGGCAGGGCTTGGGGCAGTCTGGTCTAGTGGAAGGTGTCCCTGCCATGGTCCCTTCCAACCCCAACCAGTCTGGGATTGTGATTCTATCCCAATTCCAGCTCAGCACAGCAGCACAAGGCGAGCATTTGATGTTGCAAGGAACAACATCCACTCCTGCCTGCTCTGTTAAGGTAGAATTGAAATGAAATGCTGGATAAAAAGCCCAGGACCCAGCCAGGCAGCTCACCTCCATTCCCATGGGAAGGGTTGAGTTAGAGGAGCTTGTGTTGCCTTGGCTGATTGCAATTACACCATGTGCTGGCTGGCTGGAAATAAAATGAAATTGCAACAGAGTTCCAGCTTTAATTGAAATTTCCTGGGATCTGTTATTACACGGCAGTGATTGTTCTGTGGCACTAATGAGCCTTTGCTCAGATGATTATCCAAGTGTCTCTCCAGTCGCTATTTCATTATTGTATTATTAATGATCAGATAGGATTGTCACAGCTGAGACGAAACCTGAACATCAGACAGCAGCCAGAGCACACAGACACCGCCTCGACACATCCCCTGCACTGCTGCTGCGCCAGCACAACATGAATACCAATTTCTTGGGGGGTGGGAGAAGGATTGGATGTTTATTGGTACTGTGCTGTGCTGTTCTGCAGGAATTCTGCCAGCCTGATGATATTTTGGGTCCAGTTGGGAAGATTGTGCTCTCCAGACTTTGTCTTTCAATTCTTTGAAAGGCAAAGTTATTTCTTGGTTTGGTCATTGGAGGCTGAAGATTTTTATTTGGTCATTCAGTGGAAGGGCTGTCACCTTCCCATTTCCTTATGGATACCAAGAGCCTCCAGGATTCCCCCTGATTGTCTGAGTTTCCTGGATTAATCACTGAAAGAACTTTACTATTTAGGAGCTGTTCCCCAGCCCACATTCTGCTGCTTGGCAGGAGCTCAGCCCCCTCTCTCCTTCCCCAGGCTGCCCTGTGTGGGATCAGGCAGGATCCCAGGAGCTCTGCCTTGGAATGGGGCTGGAGCTGCTCATTTTGGGGAGGTTCCCAGGATTTAGCAGGGCAGAGAAAACCCTGGCTCGGTGCAGCCCCAGATGCTTTGGGAAGCAGCTTTCCCCTGCCTCCAGGAGTGGATTTTGGAGGGAGAGCTGCTGCTGGAAGGACACAGTGACATCTGGGCTGTGTCACCACGTGGAGCTGCATCCAGCTTCCCCTTCTGCTGCTGCTGGATCTCTGATGGACACCAAGCAAAGGAGTGACCCCTGTGCTCTGTAGGGTCACCCCATCCCAGAACACCACAAAACAAAAAGCCATCATTCCCAGAAAAACCCTTTAAAGGGCAAGATAAACCCTGGAAATGTCCAAGGCCAGGCTGGACAGGGCTTGGAGCAGCCTGAGGTACTGGGGGCTGTCCCTGCCCATGGATGAGCTTTAAGGTCCCTTCCCACCCCAACCATCCCATGACTCTGTGCTAACCTGACAAAGGCACCAAAAAAGGGATATTTTGGATATTTCCCTCCGCCTGAAACGCCTGTTTCACTTTCCAAGAGGGATAAACCCCATCCAGCCCTCCCTGCTCCTCATCCTTCACCGAGCAGCCAGAACATCTCCAACAGGAGGCACCTCCAAACAACCCCACCAAGCCTGCCCGTGTCCCTGGGCTGCTGCAAATCCCTAAAACACTCAATTATTTCCACTTTGGGCCACAATCCAGGAGTTCTGCTTTTGCTGGCTTGTATTGTTTTGGATTTTTTTTCTCCCTAATTTCACAGGCTGCTTTTTGCTGGCCAAAATCTCTTCTCTATTCCAGTGACACAAAAAGGGAGCAAAAGTTCAATGCTGGAGCTGGGTGACATTTCAGTTTCCTTGTGAAATGTATCCAGAACCAGAAAAGGAACAGTTTTAAACCAGCAGGAAGCAGCTACAAAAATCAGGGTGAGTTGAGGGAAGAGTTGCAGTCAGCAGAAGAATCTGTAAAAAATTCAGAACTGCCGAACCTTTATTTATTTTTGTCACCGCAATCACTTTTAATTTCTTTTCTTAAATTATTATTTTTTTTATTTTGCTGCTCCTACTTAAGCCAAATGTGGTGTTAACCCATGAGTGAAAGATAACAGCTCTCATGGGGCTGCCTGAGTGCTTCAGCCTCTATTAATTTTTTACTGGGGCTTTGCTGCCCAAGATCCTGAGCATGCATTGGTAATTGGACCAAAAAAAACCAAAAGAGCTGATTTCCATAATATTTGGATTTATTTGAAATAAATATTCCAATATTTGGATAACCTTCTCCACCCAGCACTGCATGAAGTTTTGCTGTCTTTATGGAGGAAAATCCACTGGGTAAGTGCTTGCTATTGTTCTTAGTGCTGGGAAAAGACAATCTAAATGTCCAGGAATCATTTCCATAAAATGCTTGCAGAGACTCCTGCTCTTCTTCCCCTCCTTTCTCACAATCACACCACACACCATTAGATCATTACGGTCTATCAATTTGTCAGATTTCAGCAATTTCTTCCTCTAAGGCTCCGGGATGAGAAGCCACTAAAAAGGCCTAAAACTGGAGAAAAATCATTTCACAAAAACAATTGCTCCATTTGGATGTCAAAACACACAATATTCTCCTGCTTGGAAAGAACATTTTCTAAAAAATCACGTCCCCCTCAGCAGCAATCATTCCCCCCTGTGATTCTGGCACTTTGTGGTCATGGATATCTTTCCTGGGAGTGATAACAGAGCTTTAATTTCTGTTGTTTGATTTTTTTGAGAGGCTCCACGTTAAATCCTTGCCCGTTTTAGAACATTCCTGTAAATTTATTTAATCTGCATATATTATTATAACTTTTAATTTTTTACTTATTTTATGCTATTATATTAGTGTACTAGAATTTTTATTGTTTTATTTATATAGTTTTTATTTATTTAATGTATTAATGATGATATTTTATTTAATGTACACACAGACATTGCTGGGAGCTGGCTGAGATTGGACAGGGAGATTTCAGCAGCTCCTGCTTTCCCAACTTCCCACAAAATCCACGTCCTGGTATGAAGTAAAAGAAGAGTGACCAAAAAGAGGGTGATTGTCCCCATTTTCCCTGCTCCTGTGAGACCCTCCTGTGTCCAATAAAGACATGGCTCTATTGGGATGAGTCCAGAGGATGCCACGATGGTCACAAAGCTGGAGCAACTTTCTCATGAAGACTCCAAGGAGAGCTCAGAGCCCTTTCCAGAGCCTGAAGGGCTCCAAGAGGGCTGGAGAGGGACTGAGGACAAGGGGTGGAGTGACAGGACAAGGGAGAATGGCCCTAAAATGAAGGAAAATTTGTTTAGATTATAAATTACAAAGAAATTCTTTGAGGGTGGAAATTCTTGGAGGTGGCACAGGGTGCCCAGAGCAGCTGGGGCTGCCCCTGGATCCCTGGAAGTGTCCAAGGCCAGGGTGGAGCACCCTGGGATAGTGGGAGGTGTCCCTGGCCATGGGACTGGATGAGTTTTGAGGTCCCTTGCACTCCAAACCACCCTGGGATAGTAGAAGGTGTCCCTGGCCATGATGGGGTGGGACTGGAAAGGTGTCCCTGACCATGGGACTGGGTGAGTTTTGAGGTTCCTTCCATCCCAAACCACCCTGGGATAGTGGGAGGTGTCTCTGGCCATGGGACTGGATGAGTTTTGAGGTCCCTCCCACCCCAAACCACCCTGGGATAGTGGGAGGTGTCCCTGGCCATGGGACTGGGTGAGTTTTGAGGTCCCTTCCACCCCAAACCACCCTGGGATAGTAGAAGGTGTCCCTGGCCATGGGACTGGATGAGTTTTGAGGTCCCTTCCATCCCAAACCACCCTGGGATAGTGGGAGGTGTCCCTGGCCATGGGACTGGGTGAGTTTTGAGGTCCCTTCCACCCCAAACCACCCTGGGATAGTGGGAGGTGTCCCTGGCCATGGGACTGGATGAGTTTTGAGGTGCCTTCCACCCCAAACCACCCTGGGACTGTGGGATTCCAAGCCTGGGTGCTGCCAGCAGCAGCTGAGCTGTCCCCAAGGCTGGATTTGGGCTGCCAAACCTCTCCTCTGAGCTGCAGGGCAGTGCCCAAGGGCTCTGGGATTCCTTCAGCACCAAATGAAGATGTGATGAGGAGACAGCACTGAATTAAATCCTGGCCCAGGCTGACTCCCAGGGGAGGAGAGCAGCCCTGATCCATGACTAGAGCTAAATGTGCTTTCTCCAGTTCTCCAGGCTATTCCCTGCATCCCCAGGCCATTAGCAAGCCGTGCTGGCAGGTCAGGGAAGACAAAAAGGTCCCTGTAGCTCCCATCTGCCCCAGCAGAAAGGATGAGCTGATTATGTTCTACATTCAATCACCAGAAAGAATCAATCTGTAATTAAGAGACTCCTCTCCCACCCCTCTGTCAGGTTTTTGCCTCTTCTCCCCTTCCACCCCCAGCAAACCTTCCAGCACAGAGTCAATTTAATGAGATTTCTCAGTAACAAATGACCAGTTTGTAATAATTATATTTTCTTCTGCAATTGCTGTAGAAATGATTTAAAGCAGAGAAGGCTCCAATTTATTAAGCATCAAATTTTCTGCAGTGAACTTTTAACTACAAGAAGAGCCTGGAGACTGAGGGAGCTCTCCTCCCCCACTCTGGGCTTTGCCTGGGCCCTGAAATATTGATGGTTTGGAGATCAAGATTTGACTCCTTGATGAAAATAAATGAATCCTGTGTCAGGCAGAGCTCAGCTGCATTTTCTACCCTTTCATCAAGGCGAGGGGAGTGGGGTAAGAAGTGCTGCAGGGAACAACAACCCCATCTTTAAGCTGTTCCATCTTTTCCTAGCTGATATCTGCAGGTGAAGGTTCCATTCCTGCACCCCTCAGGGCTGTCAGGAAAACCCAAAGCCAAAGGAGCTCAGCTGGGAGGTCCTGGGCTGACAAGGATGCACAGGACACAACATTCGTCCTGAAAAACATCAAAATGTGGCTCCTAAACCGTGGAAAACCAAAATCCTGCTTCAGCTGTGCTCCCAGGTGTTCACAGCTCATCATTTGACTGAATTTAGGGAGGAAGGGGAGGATTTATTTCTCTCAGGACACAGCTTTGCTCTGCAGGAACTCCACACTGACAACATTCCCTCTCCACTGGCGTTTCACAATCTTGGCTTTCCACCCTGCCATTCCAATTAAACAAAATTAAATTAATTAAATTAAACATTCCAATTAAGTGCCCAGGCAGAAAGGGACCTCTGATAGGTCCAAAATCTCCTCAATTTTTTTTTTTCCTCACCAATCTGCCACCTGGACTTGAGGGAGAACATCTGGGGGAGACTCAAAACAACATCCCATCTTCAATCCTTCATTGGAAACTCGCTTTATTGGCTTTGATAAACCACAGCTCTCAAGCCCTGCAATCATTTCTGCTCTAGAAAGACACCACAGCTAAATGAGTTATTTAAAGCTCAGGAAGAAGTGAGAGTTCAAAACTTTTTTCAACTATTGCACCGCCTCAGCAGCTTCCTAATTAGTGGAAGTTTCATCCCATTTTGTACCTGGAGAGCAGCAACAACAGAGCAGAAAGGATCTTGCCTGGGATTTTTTTCTGGTTAGACAGGAAAGTCCCCAGGGCCAGGTTTTATTTGGAGTTCCTCCAAATTTTCTGTGCAGTCAGAGCCCTCCTGGGACTGCTGCAATCCATAATTAATAAAGGAAGAAGAGCTGAACTTTGAGATCCCTGTGGGGAAGATGCAAGGCAGCATTAAAACAGGAAGGTGATGATGGAGAGAAGTGGAACCAGAACTTGAGGATGAAATCTGGAGAGGTGCACCTTTCTCCTTGATTTAAAATGCAATGATGGGCTGGGTGGGGGGATAAGAAACATCTAAAAAAAAATCCCAAACCAATCCCCTCCAAAAAATGCCCAGACTGTGAGTTTTACAGCACTTTATTTTAGTAAGTCAAAAATGGAGCTGCATTTTTTTTCCTTTATAAGGTTTTTTTAAGGATAAACTGTTTAATTAAGAAATGATACTTAAATAATTTTTACTTTTGTAATGTGGAGTTTTTATTTAACTATATAATACTACTTAAACTTATGAAGAAGGATTAGTTTCTGTTTTAAAACTTTTACCTGTTTTAGATATTACATAGATATTATTATATCTAGATAGTTTTTGTTTCTAGTTTTAGTTTCTAGTTTTTAGTTTCTAGTTTTATAGATATTATTCTATTCTAAAACTTTCAACTTGAAGGTTTTTTTTACTATGTGATATCACATATTTTTATTTCAACTACTCACAATCTTAGTTTTAGTACTCAATTTTGGAAGTTTTCTCTATGGCTTCAGGTTAAATGTAGTGGTTTTTTGGGGATTAGGATAGAAAATTTAAAATTCTCTGTAACCAGGGTTCCAACAGGCACAATTTGATTTTTTTTCCCTGATTAATACCAGTGAAAGACATCCAGGAGCTTCAACCTGCACATTGTTTACCCAGGGCTGTGGAAACCCAGCTTTCCTTTCAAAGCACACTCCTTACACCAACCTCCAGCCAGCCTAAAAAGCCTGTTAATTTAATTAATTATCCCTGGTAAATGGGCCCCTGAGGGCTCCCAGAGGTAAAATTCATCTTGGCAAGGAAACAACAGAAGTGACAGGAGCATCTGCCAGGCAGAGAATTCCAGTGCCCACCTCGAGATGCTCGATGGAGCAGCAGCCAGGTGTCCCTGCTCCTTCCCTGACTGCTTCTCGTGGCAAAAATATTAAAAATTCCACTTTTAGGCAGCTTTTTGTGCAGTCACATCCACTATTTGCCAGTTCTGTGAACATTCACAGGCTCAAAAATCAGAGTTTTGTGTGTCTGGTTTGAGAATTTCTACATAAAATCACGTCCTGCTCGGGCAGGTTTGGGCTAAGACAATCAATTTTTGCTTTTTAATGAGATAAACTCAGTCTCATCCAGGGGAAGGGACTTAGGGTTCATCCAGCAGTTGTCAGGAGCTGAGGGATAAAAGTGATTCTTGTTTTAGCAATTTGGGGGAATCACCAGGGAGCGAGAGGAGAAAATCAGGTGAATCCCAGCCTCTTCAGGGAAGCTTTGCCATCATTTGGAAGCTGAGGATCCAGCTCAGAGCCCTTGGCAAGGTCATTTTCCACATTATCTGCAAAGATCTTTACCTAGAGAAAGGTGCCACAGGTCCTATTTAATTTAATTTAATAATAATGAGCAGAGTGGGGATGGAGTGTGAGGAAAAGCAATAAAATAGGGCCTTTTTTATTGCTTTTCCTCACACTCCATCCCCACTTTGCTTATTTGAATTTAATTAAATTAAATTAATATTTTTGAATTTATATTTATTTTTTATTTATGTAATATTTTAATTTTATTTTTTTTTAACCCCTGACAAAATATGACACAAAATTCTCCAACAATGCAAACATTTTAACAACTCCTGGCTCTCCGTTATCCTATAAAGCCCTAAAAAAACTTCCTCTGACCTCAGTCTTGCTGTCATTTGAGATTTCCTCATTAATAATTTCATCTTTTTTAGCACCAACACCTCCATGGCTGCGGTGGAACTTCCACTTTAGCAACCCAGGAGCCCAGCTGCAAATGACTGATTATCCCCAGCTTAACAAGCAGGATGACAAACAATAAAAGAGCAAGGATAATGCATCATGAAATGTACTTTGTTCATTTATTTGACAACTGCAGTTTAGTTGTAATTAATTATGATAATACTTCATGGCACACCAGTTCATGTTCTGGAGGGTAATTTGTTCAAGTCTCAGGAACACCAGGCCTGCCCTCCAGCCTTGTGCTGCTAAATTTTGGCTGTGCAGGGGAAAAAAATTCTGATATTTTGGGGGTGAGCACAGAGGACGCTGTGAAAGGAGGGTAAAAATTAAAAATTGCCCTGGGAAATCTGTCAGGGTTCCAAGGACAGGGGGTTTGGCGGCTCTGGGTTGGATATTTGAGTTAAATGTGAGGGTTTATTTGAATTAAATGTGAGGGTTTGCACAAATCTCTGTCACTGTAAAGCCAACACGAAGGCAGTGCTGCTGCCCCTCTCGTGCCATGCATTTGTAACTCAGGATATGTGAAATTGCTGCCCAAATCTGACTCCTGGCAGAGCCCAAGGCTCAGCCTCAGCTTGTTCTCTATTCCAGAACCTTCAGTCTGGAGGAGACCTTTGGGATCAGTCCAACCCCAGCCCCACCATCACCCTGAGGCAGGTCCCCAGTGACCCCAGCACCTCCCAGTGCCTGGGCACTCTTGCAGTGAAAAATATTTCTGTTCTGCAATCCGAGCCTCCCCTGGCCCAGGTAAGGCTCCTTCCTCTCATCCTCTCACTTGAGTCGAGGCAGGAGAGACCAGCTCACCTCTCAGGCACTTGTAGAAAGTCTCCCCTGAGCCTCTTTTTCTCCAGATTGAGCTTCCCCAGTTCCCACATGTTTTCTGGAACATTCTCCAGCTCTACTCCTTTTTTTTGATGTTTATTTAAGGCTCCTTCCTCTCATCCTCTCACTTGAGTCGAGGCAGGAGAGACCAGCTCACCTCTCAGGCACTTGTAGAAAGTCTCCCCTGAGCCTCTTTTTCTCCAGACTGAGCTTCCCCAGTTCCCAGATGTTTTCTAGAACATTCTCCAGCTCTATTCCGTTTTTTTTAATGTTTATTTAAGGCTTCTTCCTCTCATCCTCTCACTTGAGTCATGGCAGGAGAGACCAGCTCACCTCTCAGGCACTTGTAGAAAGTTTCCCCTTCAGCCTCCTCTCCTCCAGATTGAGCTTCCCCAGTTCCCACATGTTTTCTGGAACATTCTCCAGCTCTACTCCTTTTTTTTGATGTTTATTTAAGGCTCCTTCCTCTCATCCTCTCACTTGAGTCGTGGCAGGAGAGACCAAATCACTTCTCAGGCAGTTGTAGAAATGTCCCCTGAGTCTCTTCTTCCCCAGACTGAACTTCCCCAGTTCCCAGATGCTTTCTAGAACATTCCCTAGCTCCATTCATTTTTTCAGATGTTTATTTAAGGCACTTTCCTCTCATTCTGTCCCTTCAGTCGTGGCAGGAGAGACCAGCTCACCTCAAACTCCTTTCAGGCACTCGTACAAGTGTCCCCTGAGCCTCCTCTTCCCCAGACTGAGCTTCCCCAGTGCCCAGATATTTTCTAGACCTTTCCCCAGCTCCATTCCTTTTTCTGGGATGTGCCCCAGCCCCCCAATGTCCTTCTGGAAGTGAGGGGCCCAAAACTGAGCACAGCACTGAGGAGCAAATCCCCTCCAGCCCCACTGGACACCTTCTGAGCTTCCCCAGAGCCGAGCTGCAAACCCTGGTGCTGCCAGCCCTGTCCCCTCTCAGGAACCCCCTGAATCCCCCCAAAATCCCTGAGAGCACCCCAGGGACCACGTGGGGCAGCTCCTTCCTGCCTGCAGTGCCAGCTCTCAGCTCCCCAGCCCCTTTTTGTGCAGAAAATAAATCTTTGGTGACGTTATTTGCCCCCGCACAGGGATTCAGAGCTCAGTGGAAGCCTGGGGAAGGACAAACAATGAATAATTGTGTCTGTCAGAGCTGGAGACAGCTCTGGTGCTTTTACACATTGCTGCTGCAGGCCTGCCCAGGCGGGGTGTCTCTTGCAGAGGCTGGAATTGGATCAGCTTCACCCCAAGGCTTGTTTTCCTTGTTAAACCTGGCCTGGCCAGTCCTGGCCTGGCTGGCACAGAGGTTCTGTCTAAAGGTGCACGTTCCAGCTCTGTCAGATTCATTCCTTCCCTCCCAGGTTGATTTCCTCTCCCTCTCCTCTCTCTCTCACGGAGGGGGTCAAAATCCTCTTCCCTCCATCCCTCCCTGTGCTTCTTCCTAAATTTTGCTCCAGAAGATGGAGAAGCATCCAAGGAAAAGTCACCTGTCAGAGACACTCAATCACGCTGAATCCCTCAACAATCAGCCCTTGAGAGAGGGGAAAAAATAACCTTTAAAACCAGAATGAGGTAAAACCCCAGCTCTGGGGATTGCTCCAGACAAGCCTCCAACCTCGGGGAATTCTCCTTTGTCAGATTCTGTGTGAGGGTTAAAAAGTTCCTGATAGCAAAGTTCTCCCTGGAGCCCCACCTGTCCCTGCCCATCCCAGATTGTGGCTGTTGCCATTTGTTCTTGCAGACAGTTTTTGGATTTTATCCCTGCACCGCTCATGGAAATAAAGGCTTTGTCTAAAGAAAAAGAAAAAAAAAAAAAAAACAACTGAGGCAGAGCTGCCTTCAGAAAATGTGAATTAACTGCAGGTCAAAGAGAAATGTGAGGGATTTGCTGAGCAATCAGTTCAGGATCCTTCTGTTTAATTATCAAATTCTTTAATGACCCTTCCAAGAAGCTGCAGAAGTGTGGGTGTATCCTTCAGAAAGTCACCATGGATTACACAGAAATCTTCACAAAGCTCTGGGAGACCCAGGACAGCTCCACAAGACCTGCAAAAATCCCACCCAAATCACTCTGTGGTGCCTGGAATGAAACACCAGCTGGAATTTTTAGGATTTCTGCAGGGAGCAGGGCCCTGCCTCAGACTCTGCTGTAATTTTGGAGTGACCTTGATGAGCCCTTGATTTTCCTTCCCCCTCAGCACAATTCCTTTACTTCACTTCTCTTGCCCAAATTTTCTGAAGGTCCTTTATGGTGGACCTGGGGAGCCTTGAGCTGTTCCCAAACCACAATTAATAATAAATAGACTCAGATTTTGGTAGAGCAGAATGATCAGGCTTCAGTAGAGATAACAATATCCAAATTATCAGGTGAAAGCATTCTGGAAAAGCAATTAGATAATAACAAACCTGTGCCAGAGTCATCAAAGACTTTTCATGCTGGGCTAGAAAATCAGGACCCAAGAATGAATGGGATTGGATTGGATTGGATTAAATAAAAGAAATGTTCCAACCTCCTCACCAGCTCCTACGTGGAACTGGAGCTTTACAGAGCTTTGAAAAAGCAATCACAGCATTTTGTTTCAAAATTTCCTTCATTCCTCCCAGATTTTGGAATAAAAGCATGAAATAGAAGTCACCTCAGTCCACCTTCTACCCCTCAGGACTTTCTGCTCTGCTGCATTTTCCAGGAATTTATCCGAAGAAAAATCAGAAAGGTAGAAGAGGCCACCAGAGGATTTTCCTATGAAAAGCACTGGAAAATTCTAAGAAAAAGCATGGAAAAGTGTCACTCAGAAGTTGTGCAGGCTGGAGATACAGATGAGAGAGCAGGGGATAAATCCTACAAGGGCTGCAAGGAAAAGACAAATCCATCAACACCCAGTGCCTGCCCAGAGGCCCCAAAAATACTGCAAATATTTAAAGGAAAAGCAGAAAAATAGAGACAAAAACATTCCCAACCATTCCTGTGCCACCTGGAGATGTTCTCATTCCTCCTCTGCCTCCCTCCCCTTGCAGCAGCTGAGCAGCCTAAGGATGGATTTGGGGTTAAAAATCGAGGGTTTGGGTGCTTTGGGGAAAGGGAGGAGCCTGAGGATTGGTTTGGGGTTAAAAATCGAGGGTTTGGGTGCTCTGGGGAAAGGGAGGAGCCTGAGGATTGGTTTGGGGTTAAAAATCGAGGGTTTGGGTGCTCTGGGGAAAGGGAGGAGCTGAGCAAGGAGCCGGACTGGTCTGTAAGGGATCCCTGCTCAGACTGGGAGCAGAGTTAATCCTTCCTGATGGATCCAGGAGGAGATTCTGGGACAGAGGAGGCTCCTGGAGAGCAGTACCAGCCAAAACGGGCTTTTTTACGACTTAACTGGTGCAGAATTTTGCATTTTTAACAGGGCAAAATCCTGACATTTTGATTCATCCAGAATGAACCAAATCACCGTGGCTTTCCCCATTTCCAGTGGCATCTCTTAGTGCAGCCTAAAGAAAACCCAAATAAACACAGCAAGGCCCCCCCAACTGCCCCAGCAGTGGGAAGCAGGTTAAGAATGAAATGAGGATCTGGAGCTTAGACCCAGCCACCCAAGCCAAGCCCAAACCATGAGCTCAGCTTAAGTCTTCATTTGGCTCTGCCGCCGTCTCTCTTTTGATTTCCCAAGCAGCTGTGATGATTAATGTCAAAGTTTTTGCACTGCTGACATTCAAACCAAGCAATTTCAGTGGCTGGAATAAACCTGGATAAAAAAGGAAGGTGGTGGGGTCAGCTCTGTGCCAGTCCAGGCTCTTTTGCTGTTTACACTCATCCAGAGCAGAGCTGGACGTGCAGAGAACACACAGGAAATATCAACTCTGCTCACAGGCTTTGGATTAAAGATAAAAGCTGAATATTTATCTTCCCTTCCAGGCTCTGAACTCCACAGGTCCATTAGCTCAGGGCAGGGAATAAGGAATGCCATGGATTTAGGATCCCAACCCTTTTGGGTGCATCTGCCTTCCTCAAATAAACATTCTCCAGATCTGAGAATCAAAAGAAAAAGAAGAATCAATGTTTTTTTCTTTTTTTCTTCAAGCTTGAAAGGGAAAAAAACCACCCAAGTAATTCAGCAAATATTACTTAAAATACAGGTTCCATAAAATGAGTTGTGCTCTGCCTTTCTTCTTTTAAATTGTTTTTTCTCCCCTCTCCCCCTTCTTCCCCTCCCTGACTGACAGCTCCCTGATAACAGATTCCCTCAGTTGCAGATATTTTTTATAATGTTTCATTCATGGCACTGTGAGCCCCAGGCTCCCTCTGTAGCTCCTGAACTTCCTTTCCCTTTTCCAGTTGTTCCAGGAGGAAAGATTGTCCCAGTCCCCTGGGAATGCCTCTCCACACCCCCTTGTCCCTGCAGTGCTTGGATTTCCCAACCCCACAAACCCTCCAGTGACAGCAGAAACAGAGAGAAAATCAGATCAGTGCAGAGGATCAATGACTGTTTGCTCTGAGATGTGTTTCTGAACCCAGCTGGGGTCACTCTGCTCGAACTGGGCACCTCCAGGATCACCAAAAGTCCTGAGGATCCCTCCAGGATCACCAAAATTCCTGAGGATCCCTCCAGGATCACCAAAATTCCTGAGGATCTCTCCAGCATCACCAAAACCCACCATGGACCTGCAGCAGCTCTAAAGCTCCACAGCAGACAAATCTCCTGTTTTAAGCTCAGTTTGTCACTGCTCAGGCAACCCAAGGGATTTGAGCACTGAGTGCAGATTAATTCCAATCAAATCCCAGCTGAGATGGGAAGATAACCACACACTCACTTGGTTGGCAAACACAGGTTCCTGTTCAGCCCTGACCTCCACAAAACACTTCCCCTGTGTTGTGCAAGCACAGCCTGAAACACAAATTGAGGAGAGGCTCCAAATAATTCTGTATTTTCTCCAGGAGCAGTTTGCACAATCACTGGGTTCTGCACTTTCACTTTGTCTGCCAGAATTCGAAGTGAAAGCTGGAGCAGCAGGATGGGAGACACTCCCCAGGTGGGAATTCCATCCCTTTCCTTGGGGTTCCTTCCTGACAGGGTAAATTCAGGGGCTGGTAGCACATTACAAACCATCAAATCTCACACAGCTGTGCTGCTCAGTCTCCCTGTTTCTGTGGCTTCGTTGTGGCAATGATTTAAATCTGAGTAGGACAGGGGTTCTTTTCAGAGGGGATGCTGCTGCTTGGCTGGGCTGGCTTTGCCTCCAGTTTCTCTGAAAAGGAGGAAGAAATGTCCTTTCTGAAGAATTCTAAGTCACCACCAGGCTTGGCAGCTGGGGCTAGAAATGCTGATTATTTGATTCAGGGAGATCTCCAGTAATAAAAAGAGAGAGGCAGGCCTGGGTTTAGCTGCTAATCCTGACTTCCAGGCTCAGCTCCCAGAACCCACTGAGATATTTGAGTCAGAAACTTTGAACCACCCCTTTGAAAGGATTAAGCTCCTCAGGAGCAATAAGGCACTTTAAATGTTTCTAAAAATCCCTGGAAGTGTCCAAGGCCAGGTTGGAACACCCTGGGGTAGTGGAAGGTGTCCCTGCCCATGGCATGGGGTGGAACAGGATGGGATTTAAAGTCCCTTTCAACCCAAACCATTCCTGGATTCTGCTTTGAAGGGTCAGAATCTACAGCCAGAGCAGGTTTGCAGAGATTTTGGTTCCTCAGCTGCAGGCAGTGGGATCAGACAGCACAGAAATGCCCAAAGCCAGCCTGGCACTCCTGCTCCCATCAGAAAATCGGGATAACAGAGCCCTCCTGCCTCACTGGGGTGGAGGGAGAAGAAAGACATTAAAGACTCAGTGATTCTCCCCTAAACAGATCCCCAGGGAGCAGAGAAATGAGATTTTCCTCAGCTGGGAAGAGCTCTCCTGACTCCAGTGATGAACTGGATTTGCAGTGAACTGATCTGCAGTTTGAACTCTGATTTGCAGAGCCCCAGGATGGAGCTCTTGGTGCTCATCCAAATCTCCCAGGAGAACAAAGGAGGGCTGCAGGAAGCTGAGGCACGTCCTGCTGCTGGGGGTTCACTCCCAGCACTGGTGGCAGGCAGGTGACAGGGCCCTGCATGTCACCTGCACCCTGCTGGCACTGGGGGACACCAGGAGCAAGGATCCCTCTGCTCCTGCTCCTGCAGGGAACTGCAAAATGCAGGTTCTGGGCTGCAGGGCTGGGATTGGGCTCAAATCCAGCCTCACTGCTGTGGTGAGGGCAGGTTTCCCTGGTCACAGGGCCACCAGGTCTGTGTAAGACCCTGGAGTTTCCAAATGAAATCAGATCCCAGCCTTGCCCTTCTGTCACGACCTGCACCCTCTCCATGGCCCTGAGTCAAGGGAAATGTTCAATTTTCAATGTTTCACAATAGGCTGAGTTGTTTTTCATCGCTTTCCCCTCACACAAAGCCCAGAGTTGCTGTTTCCAGGCACTCAGGATTCCCCCATCCGTGCATTTCCCTTTATCTTGCTATCCTGAGCCCACCCTGCTCTGTTTCCTCCCATTCCTACTTCCACAGGTGCCACCAAAGCTCCACTGAAGCTCTGGCACCTCCAGGAGATTTGTTCCTGAAGGCAACAGACGTGCCAGAGAAATCACCCCTCATTCCCAGCCCCATTCCCAGCCTTCCCCCCCCACCACCTCCCCTGGCAATATCCAGGAATGCTTTTGCTGCCCCCCACAACCTTCCACAATCAGCAATCAGGGATTTCTTTTTATCATTTTGGGTGTAGTCAAATATTCCAGAGGACAAAGCCAGAACTCTCTGGTCTTACAGGTGGAATCTAGCAGGGAAAATCTGACTTCCAGCTATTTCCACATCCAGGAAGATTGGATACTTGTTACAGTGAAAAAAACCCTTAATTCCTGCACAAGGGAGAGGGGAAGTCAGGGAGATAAAAACAGGATGAAATGCTGGGCTTCATGTTTGGACTGAGCACAGCATTTCTGCAAAAACCAAAGTTCCTGCCTGGCCAACTGTGGGGTGTTAAATCAATGCCTGAATCAGGACTGAAGAGAGAGGGAATAACATTCCAAGCTGGGCCAGCAGGGAACACATTCTGCAGGCTGGAAAGAGCAGCTTGCTCTGGCTAATTAATGGGTAATCAGGATAGAGCAGTAATTTTCTGAGTGGTGACCAATTTCCCCTGCACAGGTTTCCCCTGGGGTATCTTCTGCTCCCTTTGGATGGTCCCTGATTTGAGGTTTTTCACTTTAGCAAAGTAAAAGCTTTAACTTAGAAAAATTATCTGAAATAGCATCAAGGGCCCAGTGTGTGGCTGGTGGCTGCAGAGGTAAAGGAAAATAAAAGGAAGTCCATTCAGGCTCAAATCCAGCTTGGAATGGGTTTCAGAGGAATCATTGGAAGCTTAACTACCTAAAACCTACCCTGGTCCCCTTCCTGGCAGAGCCCTTGGTGACAGCTGCAACTCCTGAGCAGCCCAGAGAGGAATGGTCTGGAATAATCCATAATTTAGGTGCAAAAAACCCCCCCATTTTAAATGATGCACATGAAATAAACCAGTGTGAAAGTGGTGGCTGGGAAAAAAAAAAAAAAAAAACAAAAAAACCAAAAAAACCAATAAAACAAAAACAAAACCAAGGCAGACAATTTTGATAAAGTTCCAGAAAGTTCTTCCCCACTCAGAGGGACTTCAGTGCCTGAATAGGATGTGGAAGCAAGGCTGGAAAAAAGCTTCCTGAGAGGTGTCCAGCTGTGTGTTCCAGCTGAAATGCTCCTCTCAGAGGAGGTGTGCAGAGATTTTGGTTCCTCAGCTGCAGGCAGTGGGATCAGACAGCACAGAAATGCCCAAAGCCAGCCTGGCACTCCTGCTTCCATCAGAAAATCGGGATAAAAGTGGAGGGAGAAGAAAGACATTAAAGATTCAGCGATTCTCCCCTAAATAAATTACCTCAGGGCTCCTGAAGAGGCATTTTTATCCTCCTGCTGGTGCTCAGAGGTGCTGGGGCAGGTGATCACCCTCCAGAGCATCCCTGGAGGGACAGGAAGGAGCCTGTCAAAATTTACTTTGCTAAAGTGAAAAACCCCAGGGATTTCTTTGGAAATAGGAGGAGATGGGGAAAAAAGTGGGGAAGAAGCAGGAGCAGCTCCACGTTCACTCTGAACTTGGCAGGAGAATGGGATTTGCTTTGAGCACTGTGTAAATCTCGAGTTTAGCAGAGGAACAGAATGAGTTCAGTCAATAAACACAGGAGCTAACAGGCAGCAGCAGTTGCTCCTTGTGCTGTTTTCCACCACGTGCCTGCCATGAAATGCTTTGCACTCACCAACCCTCCTGCTCTGAACGCTCCAGCGCCACATCCAAAGCTCAGCCTCGTCTCCAGCCCTAAAATCTGGTCCTGTAGAGCATCTGAGAGGCACAGCACGAGAAACAGCAACGTTTTGTCTCTGCAGCAGCCTGGAGCTGCCCCTAATCACAGCAAAACTCCGAGCACATCAAGTGGCTCTGCTCCAAGCTGGCACGGCATGAGACACCAGGATTTCATAGACAAGCACGAGAGGGCTGGGGAATTTTAATATCTTCTTCCCCTTACAAGTAATTTCCAGTGTTTATGCTCTGTGGAGCTCCTTAGGAGTGTCAGAGCAGAACAAATGTCATTTTTAATGGACTTGCTAAATCACAAAAACCATTTGGAAAATTGCATCTGATTAAAAGATGAAAATGTTCCATTATTCACGGGGCGATCGCAGCAGCAGCAGGAGTGGGCTGCAGCGAAATCTTGGCCCACAGGACTTTCCACCCCAGGAGCTAAAAGCAATCTTGTGATCTGCTCCTGCCAAGAGCAGAGGAGCTCTCCTGGAGAGAGGGAACAAAGCTCAGCATCTGTCACTTACATCCCTGTTACTTGTAGGGAGCCAGGGAAAGGCACGACAATGGGAATTACAAAGCTCAGCTCCTGCACTGTCACGGGAAATATTCAAATCCTGCCCAGATGGGGATCACAGCTCCCTCTGGGAAAAGGCCAGGCCAGAATCTCTCATTTCTAGGGTGATTGTCACTAAGAATTTTCAATTATTTGTCCCAATTCACCCAAAAAAACCCGCCTCTTGCTGTATGGAAGGGGAGTAAAAATGGAAAGTTCCCTTTCATACAATAAAGCAGATGTGGCAACAGAGCACAAATTAGAGAGAGGGGCTGCTCTGGAGAGCAAACAGCACTAAAGCAGAAAGGATCCCCATCAAAATGCTGATTTCTGCCAGCCTTAGTTCTGCCTGTGCTCTCTAGATGGTGATGCAGAGTAATTAAGCTCTGGTTTACCGAGCATGTAACCTTTGGTAAGTGGATATTGGGAGAAGTGACAGCAGATGATTTAGGCAGACATGCCACAGCAAGGGAGCTGCCTGCACCCTGCATCAACCAAACATCAATCAAACCTGCACTGCTAAGCTGCTAGTCCATTTTCAGGGGATTTGGGGAGTGTGTTCCTTCCTAAAGGCTTTTTAAAAAATTATTATTATTATTAATTATTGTTATTGTTATTATTGTTGTTGTTGTTGGTGCTGCTGTTGTTGTTGTTTCTTTGTTTTAATTGAACTAAGTCATGCAACTTCAGGGGAAGATGTAAGTAGGGAAGCAACATTCTTTTTGGAGAAGCAAAACCAGACCATCTAAAGCACTGCACTTGAAAAGGATCCCAAATCTTCCCTGGCTCCAGAGAGGAGCCTGAGTCCTGGTTTTACAGTGGGATTTCCATGGCAGAGCTGAGGTCTGCACCGAGCCTGAGGTTCCCAGAGCTGATGATTTCCCTGCTGGGGCTGTTCCACCCTGTTGCCTTGATTTTTAAAGTTTTTCTAAGCCTTCTGATGTTTACATTCTTGTAACGAACTTTCTCACACACTTTATATAAATAACTTATTGTTTTGTATTCTTTTATGGAGAGATTTGATGGACTGCTGGTTTGTCCAGTGTCATTGGAGAGGTGGCACTGTCACCCTCCAACCCACTGTCACTTTTGGAAATCTATAAATATTAGAGTAAGAAATAAAAAAAACCCTTTTACCTTGAAAGGAGCAGCGTGTCCACATCGTGTTATTTGGTGTCCTGTAGTGACACACCCTGCCCTGAGCAGGTCACAATCCAGGGTTGTGACAGGAAATTCAGGATTACTCCCTGCACTGATTGATGCTCAGGGTAAGGCACAGAGGAGATGTTTTAGTGCCTCCAATTCCAAGCATTCAACAGGAAACAAACCCTGATCCAGCAGCATTTCCAGAGTGCAAATCCCTTCTACAGAGAAATTCACCCACAGCCCCTCACCCTGGTGAGGATTTACCCGAGGCCAAGCTCGTTGCACAGATAAATTCATCCAGGCAAAGGTGCTGTGACATCCTTGCATGGAGCTGTGGAGTGAAAATCAGGCTCTTAGCACTGCTGCAGCACTTTCAAACAGCTTCAGAGAGATGCTGAAGTTCAGCTCAGACCAATTTCCTCCCCCTGTGCAGCACGGTTCTCTTGCAGAGGTTAATAACTCCTGATCTGTTCTGTGAACTCAGCATTTCCCCCGAATTTCAGCTTGATGTAGTGCCCTTTTCACCAGGAACACATTTCTCCCTGCCTGCCTTCCCTCCTGCTAATCAGTTTTATCAACACAGCCCCAGGTGAGGAATGGCTTTCAAGATGTGGAGACTGGGAGCTGGAAATTCCTGCTTCATGCAAATGATGCCAGTCAACAGAGCCTATTAATGAGCTCCAAAAACCCAAAATCACAGCTCCAAAAACCCAAACAGCACTGTCAATTTACACCACAGCACAGCCTGGCCTTGCAAGTTTATGAATCCCAGTGCTCTTTAAAAAACAAAGCATTAAATCATTTAGCCTGGGAGATGAGAATATCAATTATCTTGCTCTCTATCCTTCCCCCCAAGCGCTGATTTGTGCTTCCCCTATTTCATCCCAGGGTTTTTTGAGCGTGGGGAGAAAATTTACAGAGGGAAATGGGGGAAGCTGTGGAGTGCTGGGGGAATCCAGATTGCTGTGTTCATCCCAGCAGAGCCCAAATGCCACTCAGCATCCTGAAAAACCGCTCCCTAGCAGCCTGAGAGCTCCCTCAGCAGTGCTGAAGGTGCTCATTTTCACAGCCAAGCTGCCTGACCGTGGCTCAGCGAGTCTGGAAAGAGATCCCAGTGTGCCAGGAAAACATCCAATCCTCTGGATTCCCTGCAAGGAACAGCTCCAAGGGAATAAAAGGCTTCGTGTTATCATGCAGCTCTGCAAGCAGCACACTCCATCCTTTGCTCCTGCCCAGCCAACAGTTTGTTTTGAATTTAGAGTTGGTTTTAGGTTTAAAAAAAAAGGAAGAAAAAGGAAAAAAAAAAGCAATCCAAGCTCATTTTGAGACATTTCTGCTGGATTGGGACCAAATGGTCTCAAACTTGTTCACCAAAAGGTCCCTGAGGAGCTTTGGCTTTGTGGCAGACAAATGTTGTTTTGTAGGGATTAATGAGTCCAGTTCTAGGTCTGCACCTGATTCCAGGCATTCCAGCACTAATTGATTTGTATTTCCCTCTTCCAAGCAGCATTTGGCTCCTTGTCACCCTGGATAAGCTGAGCTGAGAGTGCTGGGAACAGTTTCCTTCCCAAAGAACCCTGGAAAAAGGGACGCTCTGCTCCTAGAAGGGTTTGCAGCAGAGCATCCCTGCCTGGGGGATGATTAAAATATTTGAAAATTTAAAATATTTTATATTAATGCTCCTCTCTCCCACATAACATTTCTCATGGTGGGTCCTGGAGTGATCAACACCATCGAATCTTGTGCTTGGCTGAAGGTCAGGCTCAGGCTGAGGGGAGGAACAGGATTAGGCCAGCTCTGAAAAAGAGCTCTGAAAAATGCTCTGCTTCCTTCCTGCTTTGTTATCCCCCTTCCCTGGACCTGCAGTTGGAAGGGCAGCTTCTCTGTGCAATAAAAACAATGATAAAATAGATAAAATAAATGATAAAAGTGATATCATGCCTTGCTGGAGCTTTCTTTCTGCTTCAAGAGGTGCAGCCACCCCCAGGCGAGTGACAGGGACAGACAATTCTCCCAATCCAAGCATGCCAGGAGCAACTTGAAGTGGGATAAGTTCCTCCCATGCAGTAAAATTACTCAAAATAATCAATATAAAAAATAACTACACCCTATAATCAAAAAGGAGCTAATTTTCATCAATTTCTCCAGGTTTTAATGAAGGATGGGGGTACTCAAGTGCTTCTTTACAGCACCTTTTCCAAGGGAGGATGGGCAGCCAGCAGTCCCTCTTCAAGAACTATTATTATTATTATTATTATTATTATTATGTTGATGATGTTGTTGTTAATAATAATAAAATTATTACTATGATTATTATTGCTGTTACTTTTGCTGTTGGTTTTATTAATATTAATTGTTGTTATTATTATTGTTAATTTTATTCACGTTCCTTTCTGTGATGGGACACCCCACCTGAGCCCTGCCAATAAACTTTTAACCAAAGAAATGCAGGAACCTGCATGAAATCCCCAAAATAACACTCAGCCACAGCCAGGGCTGCTGCAGCCAGAGGTGACAACACAACTTACAGGGCAATAATCACCATTTTCCTCTCCTATATTCATTCCATAGGATTTAAAAGCCAATGGCTTCCCAGCTCATTATTGGAGATCAACTTTGACCAAATTGGAAAAAAAAAAAAAATCAAGAGTTTCTAAAGAAGCAAGAAATTAATTACACGACAAACTCCACAGGAGAAGGCATCAGCAGTTTTCCTTTTAACTTCCTGCCCTTTCTTCCCCACAAGTCTGGTTAATTTTGAGGCAGAGCCTTTCAGAGCTCCATTCTCCTGCAGGAAAGCCTGATGGGAACTAATTGATGTGAGAGAAACTGGAGCACGAAGGGGAAGGTGCCCTTCTCCCATTTATTATTCACACTTCGTGGTGAGAGAACCTCAAAACGTGGGGAGGAACTTCCCCTTCACCCTGAGAGCAGAAACTTGCCAAATTCTTGCTCTGGAGACACATTTTGTTTTTCCCTAAATAGCATGAAGCCATGGGGAAATTAAAAAAAAAAAAAAGGGACATGGGAAGTGTCAAAGGTTTCTTCAGGCTGGCAGGGTTGGGGGTGTCATGGGGTAATTAAATCCAGTTTGTGTGGAGAGCTCAGAGCACCTTCCACGGTCTGAAAGGGCTCCAGGGCAGCTGCAGAGGGATTCTGGGTCAGGAACTGGACAAGGGGAAGGGTTTAAACTGACAGAAAGTAGGTTTGGGTTGGATTTGGGGAAGGAATTCTTTAATTTGAGGGTGCCCACAGAAGCTGTGGCTGCCCCTGGATCTCTGGAAGTGTCCAAGGCCAGGTTGGAGCACTCTGGGATGGTGGGAGGTGCCCCTGCCCATGGCAGAGGTTGAAATGGGATCTTTAAAGTCCCTTTCAACCCAAACCATTCTGCCATTCCATAGAACCCAGCTAAAAGGAATAAATCCCACTTTTTGTCTCCCAAAGGCTCAGCACTTGTCATCTCAGCTCCTCAGTGGATAAATGCTCTCCCTGCCACTCTGAGCTGTCACAAGGATTTGTATCTGCCCTCATTACATCCCTCCCAGTCACGGGGTAATTAAATCCAATGTTGCTATAAGTCTCACTGAGCCAAGGAAAATTCACCAGATTAATCAGAATATCTTTCAGAAAGGATTCTAAAAATATTCTAAATAGACCAGAAAAGCAGATGAGTGGCACTCTCATTTATCACTGAGCCAGGCTCTGGATACAACAATCCATTGGGGTGATAGATAACACAGCATCTTCTGCCTCTCCTCTTTCATTCTAGAAGCTCTCATTCAGCGCCAGATCAAGACACAATTCTCTCTATTATTGTCTCTCTCACCCACTGCAGCTTATTCTGGGCTGTGTGCTCAGCATTCTCTCCAGGGCCTGCTGTTGTCATGACTCTAATTAGGTTTTTCCCTCCTCATTGTCCCCATCCTGCAGTCATGGGTTTTTTTGGAGCACGTGTGTCCCTCAGATGCTGCTCAGTCCCATCCTGCCAGCAGCCTGGGAGGATTTTGCTGCTGCTCTCAGGGCCATCATGATGTCACTGCAGACATGAAATAGGAAATTCCCAGATGGTTCTCAAGGCCTGGTTTTGATTGTTTTTTTGGGTTTTTTTTCACAAGTCTGGGCTGGTTTTCCATGATTCATAATTTGATATTTGCAAAGCAGTTCTTTAAACCTCCTCAGCTTTGCTGCTGGCCCTGATAGAACTGATGGCCTTCCTCCATCAGCTCAAATTCAGCCAGGCCATTTTTAAGGATAACTTCCCAAGGGGTTTTTATGGTTGGGGTTTTTTTTGGGTTTTTTATTAGCCAGCTGATGTTCTGACTTTATTGTTTCCTGCCTGTCACAGTGGCACAAGTCTGACTGGGCAAAACTCACAGCTCATTTACGTCAAGGACTGAAGCAGCCGCTCGTCATCTGCAGCTGGGCCAAGTGAGCTGTGACAGAGGGGATGGAAATATTCCCACTGGAGCAGCCAGAGAGCTGAGATCCAGGGAAACGTCCCTGCTGAGATCAGTGTCACTTTAGCTGCTACTGAGAACATTTATTATAAATATATCATGCAATAAAATGAGGCTTTGCTTCTCTGGTGAGAGTGACCTTGCAAAGGCAGGAGGGGATGATGGAACTCTCTGTGCCTGTGAATTCCTGCTCCAAGTAGAAACATCAGATCCTGAGGAAATCCAGATGCTGTTTGTTGAGTTTGGGGCAGTTCTGCAAAGCTGGTGCCACCTCTGCACCCTCTCCAAAACTGCTCCTGCATTCCCTTCCCATGGAAAACCCTGATCAGCACCAACAGCAGCCAGCTCACACCTGGAGAGGAATTCAGAGCTCCTGACTGCTCCTGTGGCTGCAACACAACTTCTGCGAGGGCACATCTTCCCAAAATCAAGAAACAAAGTGGTGCAATGTCCAGGGGAAGGCAGCTGGATCTCTGGAAAGCAGGTGTACCCTGAGCAGGTGTACCCTGAGCAGGGGGAACGTGAGCTGGGCACTGCCTGCCAGCTGGAACACAACCTCTGTGTGGAACACAACACTGTGGCTGCAATACAACCTCTGTGAGGGCACATCTTCCCAAAATTAAGAACTAAACTGGTGCAATGTCCAGGGGAAGGCAGTCTGCAGCAGATTGAGCAGGTGTACCCTGAGCAGGGGGAACGTGAGCTGGGCACCGTGCCTGCCAGCTGGAAATGACCTGGGGAAAGAGGCAGGTAGCACTGGAGGAAGGAAAGGATATTAAAAACACAGCCTCATGTTTCAATGCCAGAATTATTGGGGAAGCAAAGGAAATAGGCTGGAAAGCAGCACAATCCCTCACAGTCACTGGATGCTGCTGCAGCGGGGCAGAGCGGAGGGGCCAAGGTTGAGGGAGCTGCCATTGATCATTTTTGATTTAGTGCTGCCCAGACAGGAGGAACTCGCATGATCCATGGGCTGTATATTCCTCTATTGATCTCCCAGACTGGGCTTGCTAAACTCCACATCCATCACCCCCCAGCCCTGCTCAGATTCCCCTGAGAGGCAGCTGAAGAGAAGCCACTGTCCTGTCCCCCGGGCCGAGGTCCAAGTGCTTGGTGACAGCCAGGGGCTGGGGCTGAGCCACTGCCTGGCTCAGGGACTGGCAGCATTTCCAGGTATTCCTTTCTCTCTGCTCCTGGAAAGGGCAGAGCAGCCTGGGGGAGTTGTGTTCCCAATCCCACACAAACTGATGGGGAGGGAGGGAGGAGAATTCACCCCCGGCTCGTGCTCAGCTCGCCCCGCACCTCATCCCATTCCCACTTAATTTAATTTAAAAACTTCCTCCTCCCAAAGTAGAGCTCTGAGTTTTCTTTCCAGCTTGCCACAGCCTCAACTGCACGTTTTAAAGGATATTTCACTCCTATTTCACCACTCTCTGTTCCTATCCCTGACTCCAGTCCTTTGCCAAGGTATGTCCAAGTGGGGAACATGAGGAATGAGAAGACAGCTGGTGAAACAAATGCAAATCCCTGTCTACACCTCCTTAATCTCTTTTTTCCTGTATTATCCCTGCCAGCAAGGACTATTTCTGGCCTGGGCTGGCCTGGCTGGGGAGGGCTGAGGGGGCAGAGGGAGGCTCATGGTGCAGGCAGAAATAAAATCTGAAAGTGTGGTTGAGCTGGTGCAGATTTTGAGCTGAAGAGTCGGGGTTTGTGCCTGTAAAGTAATTTCTCAACTCTCAGAAGGTGGGATGAGACTCAGTGCAGAGGACAGATTGATGGTCATCACCTGGGAGCTTTTTACACCTTCACCAAACAACTGAAATTCTCTTTGCTGAAAAATTTGTGGCAGCTCCCACAACTCCCCTTCAGTGCCAGCTTCTCTCACAGACTGTAGGAAGAGGAAGGGTTTTTAGCATCACAGAGGGGTTTGGATTTAAGGGGTGCAGAGATCATCCCCTGCCATGGGCAGGGGCAGCTCCCACTATCCCAGCTTGCTCCAGCCTGGCCTTGGACACCTCCAGGGTTCCAGGGGTAGCCACAGCTGCTCTGCCCTGTCACCATGATATTTTATGGAAAAATCCTCTTTGAGCAGCATGCTTCTCCTGGGAAGATGAGAAGCCTCAGAGGAAAAGAAAAACAAAATTATCTGATGGCTTCTCCCTGTGTTTTGCTGCTTTGGAATGTGGCAGGTGCATCTTTGATTGGTTCCATGTGAATTGTTTTTAATTAATGACCAATCCCAGTCCAGCTGTGTTGGACTCTCTGGTCTGTCATGAGTCTTAGTATTCATTCTTTTCTACCCTTCTGATGTATCCTTTTCTCTATAGTTTAGTATAGTTGTAGTATATAATTTCTTATAATAATATAATATAATATAATA
>VYZP01017153.1:57434-78031 GCA_013400635.1 Hypocryptadius cinnamomeus | reverse complement strand
ATATAATATAATATAATATAATATAATATAATATAATATAATATAATATAATATAATATAATATAATATAATATATCAGCCTTCTAAGGATATGGAGTGAAATTCATCTTTTCCCTCATCCTGGGACAATCAAACACCACAACACTGCCCCAGCACAGAACCAGTGCAGAATGGGGTGACCTAAACACCCTGCACAAACCCCAAAGTTATTTCTCCGTTGCTCCATCCTAAGAAAGAGCACCCCCAGACCAAACTCAAGGAAACCAAGGGCAGTTTTGCCCCAGACAAGGACTGAGAAAAGAAACACCAATGAATCATTTTCTTCTGCTGGCATCTGCAAAATGTCAGCTGAAGGCACTGATGGATCTGACAGCCCCAAATCCATCACCTGAATTCTGCCAGCAGCTCTGGAAGGATCTGGGCAGAAATCCTCACAGAGCCTCTCCCCTGCCCCTCTCCTGTAGGAGATACAGGTGTGAAGAACACAAAGATTTATTCATTTTCTCCCTTTCTGATGTTCCAGGTGTAAAAAAAGGGATGAAGGGGACGAGTGGGTTAAGAGGAATCTCTCTGTGAGACAGAGAGAAAAAAGAGAAGTGAAATCAGACATTATCAGGTGATCTCCTGTTGCCCTTCCAGTGCAAGGAAAGCCACCTTAGGACTCCAGGAGTGTTGAAAAACCTCTAAAGGCTCCAAGGGAGAAGTGCTGGCAGGGGGAGGGAGAAATGGCACTGCCTGCCAGGTGCCATGCCAGGAGATCTCAGCATTTAGGAGAAAGCTGAAGGTGGGTTCTGACAAAAAAGGTGTTTTTTCAACCCCACAAACTGAGAGTGTTCTGCTCCTCTGTAGGAGGGTGAAACAACCTCCAGCAAAGCCTCCTGTGTGCAGCAAGGATCCCAAATATCCCCTCTGGAGCTGAGGAGGGCAGAAAGGAGATGCTGCAACAGCCCAGGACACGTGGTGGGTTCAGCATAAAAGCACAGGCAGGGCACGGTCAGAAATAACCTTGTTCAGAGGAAAAGCCATGATATAAATTTTAAATTTAGAAGAAAAAAGACTTGTTTACCTAATACCAACCAGCCCCACTATTAACCAATTACTGGGAGGCAGCTCAGAGCAGCAGCTTGGCCATTAGAGTTGAGTATTCCAGGGCCTGCTAATGGGAGATAAATTCATGTCTGGAAAATTGGATGCAATTAAAGCCATTTTAGCAAGAGTTCACAACAGAGCTGACCTTTGCTTTCACATGCAGGGGGCCAACAGAGAGATGATGTCTGATATTATTTTATTGCTTGTGGGGAGAAAGCTTTTGTGTTGGCCAGGACCAGAAAAACCCACCTCAGCTGAGAAAAACATTTGGGAACTGGGGTCAGAGCCTGGTCTGGGGGTTAAAATTCCTAAATTGGGGTCTCATCTTTGCCGTCAGCTCAGTGTGACAGTGACTTTGCCTCTCTGGGACTGGTTTTAGCCATCTTTAAGGCTTGGCTGACTCAAAAATCCCTTGTAGCTCTCCAATTTCCTCTGAATTCTGTTGGACACTTCCCTTCTTTGCTGTTGGCACCTTCACAGGCAATGATCACCTTCCACTGAGAGCCCAGCTCAGGCAGCCTGGTGGGGAATCAGATCATTCCAGTGAGGAGATTCCTTTTTTAGGATAAATATTAGGGATCTTTTTCCAAGCCAGAGCAGTCCTTAGCCTCCAAAAGGCTTCACCAGCACTACTGGGGTGACTTTAACCACCACAGCCATGAAAGAAAACCTTTGTCTGCAGCAGCCAGGACTGGGTGGACGCCAGAACCATCTCTCCTTGCATTTTCATGCCTAAATATTTTTCTCCTGTGCTCCCCAGTCCTGTTGCTAACCCTGGGGTCTGTAGCTACCAGGCAAAACTCTTGCAAAGTCTGGCATCTCTTAATACCCAAAGTGCTTATTTTAAACACAGACTGATGGCTTTTCTCCTAGATAATGATGATTGATTCTGTTTTCCATCCTTTGTCAAGGCTCAGCACATGCCTGGAATTTTAACTACTCCTTCTTCTGATGCTTCCATGCATCCATCTGTTCCTCTGGATCTCTCTCAGCCTCCTGCTTTAAATAATGAACTTTGCTACGCTCAGAACAATCTATTAATAAATAACAATCTCGGAGATTACACAAGCCAATTAATAGTGAGGCAGCATCGGGAGCTGGGCTGAGGGATGCTGCTGGGGAGGGGGTGGAGCTGCCAGGCCTTGGGCACAGAGGGTTTGTGGGACCCTCCACGAGGGCTGGGGGCAAAGTTGTGCAAATGAACAAACTCAGATCACCAAGGAGGGAGCGGGCCCTGGAATAGCTGAGGGAGCTGGGGGTGCTCAGCCTGGAGAAAAGGAGACTCAGGGGTGCCCTCATCACTCTGCACAGCTCCTGAAAGGTGCCTGTGCTCAGCTGGGGCTGGGCTCCTTCTCCAGGAACTGACAGAACCAGAGCACACAGCCTCCAGCTGCACCAAGGGAAATACAGNGACTCCATGATCTTGGAGGTCTCTCCCAACCCTCTCTCTGTGTCCAGCAGAGCAGGGATGTGGAGTGTCCCCATGGACCAAAGGGTGGCTCTGCAGGGCTGTCCCACTCTCCAGCCCTGTCCCATGCATGCTGGGCATTTAGGAACGGCCTAAACCCTTGCCTAAGCCCCACTGAGCTTCACTGAGCGCTCAGCTGAACACTCTGCCAACATCTCCATTTACTGTGTTTGCCATCTCCTTCCTTCCTCTTATTTTTGCTCTTCATTCCCCTGTCCTCTCCTCCTCTCCCTTCCATCTCTCAGTCCAGCTCCTGTGGGGTTTTTTCCCCTCGTTTCTCCTCCTCCCTGCCCTTCATAATGACTTCATCTGGCAGGCAGCGTGACAAGCCAGAGAATTGAACACGGAGTTTTCCTGCTCCAGATCCATTTGAAGATTTCTCCCAGCTCTCAAGGCCCAGATTCAATTTCCCTCTGACAGAACAACAGAATTAGTCTCCTGTTGTCATAGGTAAATTACTCACAAGCCGGGTGTCAGCAGAGGGGGGAAAAAGAGGGAAAAGAGACAGGAGCAGGATTCAAAGGAAGGTGTGAGTGTGACAAGCAACAACAGAATAACAATAGAGACCAGCGGGTGACATCGATCACAGCTGACAAACAGGGACAAAGCCAGCTCTGGATCAAACACAGGAATTATTTACCTCTTCTTCCCTCAGCCCTTGAGCCATTCAACCTCATTCTGAGCATTTCTGTGTCTTGCAGGGGACACATAAAGTCTAAATAACTCTGAGACTGAAAAATATTGTGTCTGATTGAGCTTAGGAGGGTGAATTTTGTCACAAGACGCCATTCACAGGAATGCCCTGAGCTGGAGAAAGGCAGGGATGAGCACACAGAGCACGCCTGCCTCATGAGCAGGCAGGACATGGCAAGCTCTCAGGCTGGCAATCAAATGGAAAGCAGTCACATTAAAAAAGGGACAAACAGTAAATCAGCAAAACCTCCTCTGTCTTCACACCCTGGCCTTTAATTCCTGTCAGCACCCAGAGCAGTCAGCAGGGCTGGAACAGCAGGACAGCAGTGCTGGCTACAAAACACTCAATATTTGTCATTGAACACCATCTCTACCTGGTTTCTGGTTTTTATTCCCTGCCTGCCTGCCCTGATGCTCCATCATCCATCAGGGATTGTGTCAGGCACTGCTGATTGTCATCTGGATGTCACAGGGGGTGGCAGGAATGGGAATTCTCCTGAGCAGGAGCCATCTGAGCCTTCACATCTCATCTCCCTCCTCACCCTCCAAGCTGCTCCGGGCAGTGAAGCAGCCTGAGCTCAACACAGAGAGGATTTTGGGGTTTTCTGATGTCCTCTGTGAGGTGGCTCCTGCCCCTCTCTCCTGCTCTTCCAGCAAATTGGGATTTTGGAATGAAATCCAGGAGGTGGAAGGTGGGAGATGACAGCAAAGGGCACCTGAGTGAGCAGTTCAGGGCTGGAGGAGGCACCAGGTCAGGAAATGGTGCTGTGGCACTCCAGCCTGCTCTGAAACCCTCCATGAAGTTCCTTTTTTAGGGATGAGCAGCTGCCAGGACACTCCCAATCCCCAGGAAGCCAAACATTTCCCATGGGTGCTTCTAAGGGAGAGAATTCAGAGAAAACTTTTATCTGGGTAAATATTGGCTGCAGAATGACACCCCTAAACCCCCAAACCAGGACAGAGAGAGCCCTGGAGTTTACAAACACCAGCAGGGAGGGAAGGCCAGACCAGAGTCACCTGCAGAGCAGTAAGTCCCAGCCTTAGAGAAGCTGAACTTCACACCAAAGCCAGGCTTTATTTGCCTATTGACAGAACAAAGGGCTTTGTTGGTCTTTCTAACCCACTCTGAGCCAGTAAAGGTCTCTCTAATCTGCCAAAGGCAGAACAAAAACTGGGGGCTTAAAGCTGAAGCAAGTCAGGCTGGAAGGAGGACAGGATTTTTTTTTTTTTTTTTTTTTCCTCCAGAAAAGAATATGGATTGTGTCCCTCAGTGCCTTTAGTTAAAACTGGACAAATCCTTTCTCCTGAGTTTTGTCTGGAGCTCCCAGGCAGGGTTACACAGCCTGACTCAGTCCAGCTCAGGATTAATTTAGGGGGAGCAATAAGAAGCACTAAATAAGAGCAGAGAAGCTCTGCAGTTGTCCAGAGCATCCACCACTCAGCCTGGAGATCCCTACAAACACAAACACACTGGAACCTGTTGGAAATTCCGATTTTCTGCAAGGCAGAGGCCGGGCTGACTTTGAAATCACCTTTTCCCAAGCACTGCATGAACAGCCCACTCCTCTTCTTCCTCCCAGGAGGTGCCAAAGCCCCCTCGGCAGAACTGAGAGGAATTTCCACAGCAAAAAGCTGGAAGATCTCTTCCCTCCTCCTTTTCCCCACTTCCATGAATAACATCAGCCATTGACCTTTTCAAGCAGGGTACTTGGTGTAAAATACGAGTTCCAGTGCTCAGCAGTGCCCGTGGAGGAAGGAAGGGGCTGGGGAGAAGCCTCATCCTGCTGGCACGGCAGGGAAAGGGCTCTGAGCTTGTAACAGCCCACCAGGAGGGTTTATGACTCTGGCTCTGGCATTTTAAATTCATATCTTTATTAAGAGAGAGATTGTTTTACAGCATAATGGCTTTTTAACAAGGTGAATGCCACCAACTCCGCCTCAGAGGAGAAAAACGGGGTAAAAAAAGGAGTTTGGAGGGGCAGATGTGGCTCTTGAAGGGATCAGCAGTGACAGAGGAGCTGCAAGGACCAGCTGCACCCCCCAGGGAAGAGTGGGGTTTAATTTCTGAGTTATTCACCCTCTGGTTGTGCCCTGCAGAGCAGAGCGACAGGGCAGGTTTAGTCCCCAGCACAGGGAGGGGCAGCACCAGGAACCTCAGCTCTGCCTTCACCTGGGCTCTCTGCCCCTTTCCCTGCCCTTCCTTCCTTGGCTATCCCAAAAATGTACCCAAAAATGGCATTTCCTTGGCTATCCCAAAAAATGTACCCAAAAATGGCACTTCTTTGGTTATCCCAAAAATGTACCCAAAAATGGCACTTCCTTGGTTATCCCAAAAATGTACCCAAAAATGGCATTTCCCTGGTTATGCCAAAAATGTACCCAAAAAATGGCACTTCCTTGGTTATCCCAAAAATGTACCCAAAAATGGCATTTCCTTGGCTATCCCAAAAATGGCATTTCCTTGGCTACGCTAAAAACTGTACCCAAAAATGGCACTTCTTTGGTTATCCCAAAAATGGCATTTCCTTGGCTACCCAAAAAATGGCACTTGCATTTCCTTGGCTATCCAAAAAATGTACCCAAAAATGGCACTTGCATTTCCTTGGCTATCCCAAAAATGTACCCAAAAATGGCCCTTCCTTGTCTGAGCAGCTCCTGCCTCGTGCTCTGGAACCCTGGAGCTGCAGCCCAGAGAGGAGGAGCCTGCACTCATTTCACTCACTGCTCTTTATTGCTGCATTTATGATGATTTTTTTTTTTTTTTTTTAATTCTATAAACCAACAAATCAAGCAGAGAGACACCAATTGTGCCACTGGCCAGGTGGCTGCTGGAACTTTCTTTGCAGAGCCAGCAGGTTGATTTCTGTTAACTCAATTCACATCAAATTCCCTAAAACCAGCCATGGGTGGTGCTGCTTCTTCCAGAGGCTGCAGAGGTGCCAATATTCTGAATTAAGAAGTCTCAGGGATTCTGGATTTCTGATCCTGGATTCTCTCCTTGCTTACACTGGTTTAGACTGGGATTAGCTTTGCAGGACAATTTCCAGCCAGGGTGTGATTAAATCCCTTGTTGTGCAGGGAGACTCTGAGCATTAAACAGCATTTATTTGGTGAGCAGAGCTACAGAGCAATAAAACAATGCCCAGCAGGACAGCAAGGCCAACCTCTAGCAAAATCCTGAGCTTCCAGAGCCTGGAATCTCAATTCCAGAAGCCCTGGATGCTTTTAGCTGTGATTTGTTGGACGGTGGCCACCTCACCAGGCAGTTTGCCCGATGCTATAACAATAACTGCATTATTTGCAACATCACAAATCTTTACTTCATCTGCAGCCGAGCCCAGCAGAGGACATGGATCATCAGCTCAGTCATTAATGAAGGTATTGAGTAGCTGAGGACCAAAATAATCCATCCCTGGGGGAGCTGCTTTAAGCACCCTGCTCCAGGGATGCTGCTCCTGAGCCTCTCCTCCACTTTGTGATCAGCCCGTTAATTCCACCTCAGGAAAGTTGTCCTTGATCAAAATTCCAGCTGATAGCAAGCCCTGGGAGGAAAATAAGGGTGTTCTTATGATGCCTTAAGTTTTGGCTTTCATATTTTTCAGATTCTCTGCTGCCTAAGTGTGGAGCTCTGAGCTTCATATCAAGTGTTGGCAAGTTCTCCTCACAGTTTAGTCAGACAAAATAATCATTTTCCAGCTTGAGAACCAAGGACAACTGTTACAACTTCAGGCCCAAAAAGTGCAAACAACAGCGAATTGAGGAGAGCAAACTGTGAGGATGGGACTGCATCACCTGGAGCTGGAATTGGACAATTAACCCCAGTATGGGAATGGACCAAAACTGATAAAAGTGTGAAAACTCGTGACCAGGATCCATCTTGGATCTATCCTGGGTGTAGCCTTGGCCAGGCTCTTGTATTGGCCAAGGTGTATCCTTTAAAGGCTTTTTAATAAATAATTATTGTATTTTTCAAACTCTGTTGAGTCTCTGTTCCACATCAGCCTCTCCAGGCATGACTTCCAGCTCTGCTCCCCGCAGCAGGCAGGTGTGCTCACCCGCCAGAAATGACAGAAATGACAGAAAAACTGCAACAAATGACAGAACTCCTGCTTGATGGGACCCTCCTCTGCTGACTCACATTGGGTTTATTTTTATCCCCTGCTCTGTCCTACCACATCAGCCACCCATGTAACCCAGCTTTGACCTCCCACTGCTGCCCTTTGGCTTTTTGAGCTCAGTTTGAGCCTTGCAGCTCTCAGGAGGACCTGGCAGAACGTTTGAAGCTGAGGGCTGGGCAGGGTTTTCACTTTCAGCTGCAGGGCCACACGTGCCAGGCTCGGGCACTTCCCTCCCCCTTGCCCAAAGCCTCATCAGCTAATGCAGCTCCCAGAGAGCAGAGCTGGCCTGGCTCCAGGGCTCAGCAAGGGCATGGTGAGCTCACGTCTGTCTGCAGCCACCACGGACAGGGGCCACCATGGGGGTGAATTTCAATGAACACCTTGGCTCCTCAGGGGTCTCAGCCTTGATTTTGGGAGCAGTCATGCCTCAGGTTTAGCTTTTCTATATTTCAGATTCTGTGCTGCTTTAGTGGGTGGGTCTGGGTTCACATCAGGGGATGGTGAGCTCTCTGCACAGAGCAGGGAGACAAAACAATTCCTGCTCCAGCTGGGCACCAAGGACAAATGATCCAAATCTCAGCCCAAGAGCACAAACAGCGTGGGCTGGAGAGAGAAAAACAAGCAGGATGGGAGTGCATGGGCTAAAGCTGGAATGGGACAATGAACTGCAATCTGCACATGGAGCAGAGCTGATCACAGGGAGAGACCCCGGGAGCGCTCGTGCATTTTGGGACCATTTTGGTTCATCTTGGGTGCAGCCCTGGCTGGGCTCTTGTGCTGCCCAAGGTGCATCCATGGAGGAGATCCTTGGAATAAATCCCTGCTTTATTCTTTAGCTCTGTCCAGTCTCTGTTCTAGGCCAGCCTGCACAGAGCATCAGCAGAGTAGGGAATGGAATGGAATCCCAGGATGGTTTGGGGTGGAGGGGACCTTAAATCTCAAACATNGTGTGAAAACTCGTGACCAGGATCCATCTTGGATCTATCCTGGGTGTAGCCTTGGCCAGGCTCTTGTATTGGCCAAGGTGTATCCTTTAAAGGCTTTTTAATAAATAATTATTGTATTTTTCAAACTCTGTTGAGTCTCTGTTCCACATCAGCCTCTCCAGGCATGACTTCCAGCTCTGCTCCCCGCAGCAGGCAGGTGTGCTCACCCGCCAGAAATGACAGAAATGACAGAAAAACTGCAACAAATGACAGAACTCCTGCTTGATGGGACCCTCCTCTGCTGACTCACATTGGGTTTATTTTTATCCCCTGCTCTGTCCTACCACATCAGCCACCCATGTAACCCAGCTTTGACCTCCCACTGCTGCCCTTTGGCTTTTTGAGCTCAGTTTGAGCCTTGCAGCTCTCAGGAGGACCTGGCAGAACGTTTGAAGCTGAGGGCTGGGCAGGGTTTTCACTTTCAGCTGCAGGGCCACACGTGCCAGGCTCGGGCACTTCCCTCCCCCTTGCCCAAAGCCTCATCAGCTAATGCAGCTCCCAGAGAGCAGAGCTGGCCTGGCTCCAGGGCTCAGCAAGGGCACGGTGAGCTCACGTCTGTCTGCAGCCACCACGGACAGGGGCCACCATGGGGGTGAATTTCAATGAACACCTTGGCTCCTCAGGGGTCTCAGCCTTGATTTTGGGAGCAGTCATGCCTCAGGTTTTGGTTTTTCTATTTTTCAGATTCTGTGCTGCTTTAGTGGGTGGGTCTGGGTTCATATCAGGGGATGGTGAGCTCTCTGCACAGAGCAGGGAGACAAAACAATTCCTGCTCCAGCTGGGCACCAAGGACAAATGATCCAAATCTCAGCCCAAGAGCACAAACAGCGTGGGCTGGAGAGAGAAAAACAAGCAGGATGGGAGTGCATGGGCTAAAGCTGGAATTGGACAATGAACTGCAATCTGCACATGGAGCAGAGCTGATCACAGGGAGAGACCCCGGGAGCGCTCGTGCATTTTGGGACCATTTTGGTTCATCTTGGGTGCAGCCCTGGCTGGGCTCTTGTGCTGCCCAAGGTGCATCCATGGAGGAGATCCTTGGAATAAATCCCTGCTTTATTCTTTAGCTCTGTCCAGTCTCTGTTCTAGGCCAGCCTGCACAGAGCATCAGCAGAGTAGGGAATGGAATGGAATCCCAGGATGGTTTGGGGTGGAGGGGACCTTAAATCTCAAACATTTCCACTCCCTGCCATGGGCAGGGACACCTCCCTCTATCAACACAGCTGCACATCAGGGATTGCCTTCAAAGGACAGGAAATTCTTCCTTTTGGGATATTTTGTACACAAAATTCTGTGCAAACCCCATCAGCATTGAGACAATGCACAGCTGGTGGCACAAATTTCCTTTCAGTCTAGAATCAACCATTTTTCTTCTTTCTGGCCCAGAAAATTTGTGGAAGAAGCCAAAGCTAACAACTTAGCTGTGTATTAGGGGAGGAAGATGCCTTTATTCAGGTTTCTCAAGTCTGTGTTGCTGTTGCTCCTTCCCAAAAAGCAGCACTCACACAAACCTGGATAACCTGGAGAGGTTTTATTTCCTTGGCAGGGAAACTTTTCCCTTTGGTGAGTGTGCCCAAGGGGTTAAATTCAGCATAATCAGACAGAAGTGGGACTCTTCACCTGCCTGAAGTTCAACATGCAGGTGCCAACGCTTCAGGAGACATCAGCAATTCCTGATTTTCTCCATCCTGCCCTGTCTCCCGAACTCTGCTGAGCACCGAGGCGTGAGGGGCTGCCCAAAACCAGCAGAGCACAGCAGCTCTCTGCTCCACAGGCAGCACCACCCCGGGATTCCTCACCAGGAGAGGGAATAAATAAGCTCTGAGTGACAGAGTTTTTAACAACAAAATCATTCCACGGGCAGAGTGTGTAATGAGTTCCAGTCAGAGCAAGTTATGGAGGAATAATTTTCTAGTACCTGGAGCTAGCAACCACTTCATGGGTGCTTTTTATTCCTGGGTTGTAAATTGATTTTATACATCATTTATCAATGGAGGCCTGGCTTTATAATGGGGATATTTTAATATTTATGCCTCTCCACCCGCATGCTCAGCAAACAAATAGGAACAATAGGACATGGTTGGTGTTACAAGTCCCTGCTCCCAGGTAAGGGTGATGGAGGTCTGCAAGTGACAGATAAACCCAGGGAAATTTGATTATGGGATGCATAAAGAATGACTCCTGTGTTGCTGGAGAGGATTAAAGAAGTGCTGAGGGCTTAAGTTTTGTGTTGCATTTCCATATATTGGCTTTATAAGGCAAAGGAATCCTCAGGGGGACACACGTGGCACACCCAGGGAGTGTGGGTGGATCCTGGTCCTTGGGGCACTGGGGGGATGTGATCCAGCACCTTGGGCTGTTGGATTGTGAGAATTCCCCCAGATCATGCCAAAAAAACCCCACTTGAACCCACACAGCATAAACCCCTCCTCATCCCCCAACTCAGCAAAGGCTGTGCCCCTGTCCTGAGGCAGAATTTGGCTGTTCTGCAGCTGGGGGGAGGATGGGCAGCAAATTGTCCTCAAAACTCTGCCCTGTCCTTGCTCAGCCCTCTCTAACTTTCATTTTCATTGTTATACCTGCTGGGGAGCAGCGATCCTGAGTGTTTTCCAAAAAAAAAAAAACAAAACACAACAAAAACAAACCAAAACACTTCATGGCTCTGTTTATTTTCATCAACTCTGTAAATAAAACCCCTGACAAGTCCCTTCCCTCTGCTGCAGGGCACTCACCCAGGGCTCCTGCAGAAAGATCCCGTGCTAAAGCAGCCAGCTTCAGGCATGGGACATTAATATTCAGCAGAGAAGCTGGAAAACACATTTACTCCCCACTCACAGCTAAAGCTGTTCTTCAGGCAGCTCCTTAATCTGTGGTCACCGTGCTATTTACTCCAAGAAAGGAGATGAATGCTCAGAGCTCTCAAGCTGGTTCAGTTGCAAAAAAAAATGGACTTAATTTAGGTTTAATTCATGTTGGTGGAAGTCAGAACCACCTGCAGAGGATGGGAACAAACCCCGTGTGCTTTGGGGTGAGGATGCACCTCTGCAGGGCCATAAATAGAGAGTTACACTCCCACTGCACTAATTATCTCCCCATTAATGATGCTGATGAGGCAGACTCTCTGCCTTGGTAAATACCCCATTGTTTTTCAGTGCTGGTCCAACAACAGCAGGGCAGGAGCAGCTAAAACACCTTTTTTTAAAAACAATTAAACCACCTTTTTTTAAAAACAACTAAAACACCTTTTTTTTAAAACATCTTTTTTTTCCTTCCCCCACGCTCCAGCCATCACAGGTAATATCAATCACAGGTAATATTAATTAGAGGTAATATTCATCTCAGGTAATATTAATTACAGGTAATATTCATCTCAGGTAATACTAATCATAGGTAATATTCATTTCAGGTAATATTGGTCACAGATAATATTGATCTCAGGTAATACCAATCATAGGTAATATTCATCTCAGGTAATATTAAAAAATTAAATTAGAAATAAAATTTAAATAAATTTAAATTTAAATAAAATTAATTTGTATTGTGCTTCCTGCCTCACTTCCCTCTGCACCTTTCCAGCTCCTCGACTCAACCTTGGGAAGACAAAAGCAGGAGAGGAGTGAGGCAGAGATAAACTCCCCAAATAATTCTGTTTTGTCCTTTAGGAGGAAGTCTCCAGGATCCCCAGGCTCTGCCTGTTTAGGAGAGCACTAAAATCACTTCTCACTCTTTTTATTCCATTCTCCCTCCCTTGCAGCACGAGGAAAAACTGAAATTTCCCAGCTTCTGGCTCTGATGGTTGGGTTCTTTTGGGAAGTGTGTGGAATAACCTGGCCCTGCACACGTTCCTGCAGCAGGATGCATTCACAGGGACACTGGGGAGGAGAAGTGTCGGGACCCAGGACATCCCTCTGGTGCCCTGGACAGCTCAAGACCCGGGCAGGGGGCTCGGGAGTCCTGGCAGGAAGCCAAAGACACTTGGGAATTCGATCTCAACCCATGGAGCAAACTACCAACCTTACATGAGGAATTACAAGTCACAAAAGTTTAAGCAGCATAATGGTAATTGTCACAGGGTGAAAGGTGAAATTTTGAAGAATTTTACTATGGGGGTCTAGAAAGCAAGATGGAGGGATTGGGGCATTGTCCTGTCCTTCTTCCTTCTTCTCCCTAGCCTCCATCTTCTGGGGGATGGTGGCACTTTGGGATTGGTTTAGAATAGAAGTAGACAGTCTAACGTAGGTGATAGCTATTGGAAAATAATCATAAATAAAGTACATGTAGGTTGTAGCATAAAAGGCAACACCAGCCCTGAAGGTGGGGTGTGTGCCTCAGACTGACCTGCTGAACAGACCTCAGTGGGCCAGAGAGAAAATATTTTAGATAATAGATAATAAACAACCTTGAAACTGTGAGCCAAAGAGTTCTGACTCCTTCTTCCACAGCTGGGTTGAGGAAAAGAGACTTTTAACACATCCTTGGGATCACCTTGAGCAGAGGAGGTCCCAAGAGAAAAGCCCAGCTGGAAGAGGAGATGCACAGAGACCCTGCCTGTTCCTTCCCCTCCTGGAGACCCTGCCTTGCCAAGGGAAAGGATGGAAAAGCCAGGGTGGAAAAGCCAGGGTGGAATTCAGCCCATCAAGGCAACAGTTAAACCCCAGCCCTCCCTGCAAGGAGGATCCACAGAGCACAAGCACAGGAGAAGGCAATGTCAAGATAATCACCAACATCCCCGTCCCTCCTCGTGCATTTAAACCGCCGAGGAGCCCCTTGGAGGGGGGAAAAAAGAACTTTTCAGTCTGAAAAAAATTGCTTTGTCAAGCAGGAAGGGCTCCCTGCCCCCTCTCCTTCCCCACGGTGCCTTCCAAGGTCACTGAGCTGATCAGCCTTGGCACATCAGCTTTGTCCCAGCGATGTCTTGGAGGAGCTGCAGCCCCTGGGAGGTGGCCCAGGAGGGGAATGTTGGAGTCACAGCGATGCCCTGAGCTAGACAAATGTCACCGTGATGCAGCTGTGACCCCGCAGTGCCAGCCAGGGGATGCTGCCACAGCCTGTCCCTGCCAGCAGGGTTTGCTCACACAGGCTCCTCTAACCATTCCATTTAAATAAAAGCTCCGCTGTCAGCTGGACTTGAAACCCGATCCTGTCCCTGCCCAGCCCCTGCAGCAGCAGGGCTGACGTGGGAATTGAGGTCAAATTGGGATTTTCCCCCCAAACAGGGCACAGAGCTGGGCTGGGCTGGGCTCAGGGGCTGCAGCAGCACAGCTGTGTGACAGGAGGCTCCAGGACTGAGGTCTCACCAGGTGTTTGATGCTCTCACAGAGAAAAATGAGATGTGAAAGCAGCAGGAGGAGAGCAGGAGCTCTGTTTAACTCCCTGTGAGAGCCCAGCTCGGTCATTTAATCCTCCTTGGCCTTGATGAGAAGGAAAATCAGCATTGCCCTCCACAGCCCCGTCTCCATCCTCTCCATCACCATCCCCAAGCTCCAGAGCTCAGTCCTGGGACCAAATCCCTCCTTCAGCCCCTGGCCAAGCACTCAGCCTCGTGTCAGTGCCCTCACTCTGCTGCCAGGGCCCAGAGTGGCACTGGACCGGATCTGATCTGCAGTCCCCTCTGTCCTGGGACGATCCCTCAATTCCCACTGAACCCCTGTTCATCCTGAACCACAGCAGGCTCCGTGGGCAGCACCCAAATCTCTTCTCCTGTGAATGGGAGAAGGCCAGTTTGCTAAAAGCTGAGCTCCAGAGTCACCCAACAGCAGTTTTCCTTGGAAAAAAATGAGATGTGGCACAGATTTCATGGAGAGCTCCCTGATCCTGGACCTTAGGGCAGCAGGGTTTTGGGAGAGAGGGCAGCCAAAAGGGTGAAAGGGAAGAGAGACACGAATTTTCGAAGGTTTAGCCTTGTTTGGAGGCTAAATAATTCGATTAGCATAGAAATGACAAAGAAACATTCCAATGAATAAATCAATATTCAGTCCTGAACACCCTGGAGAAGGGAGCACTGTCAGGTGCCAGAGGCCTGCACCGTTTTTTGTGTCTCCATTTTTCTTTCTTTTTGCCACCTTCCCCTTGTGAGGCTGATGTTTGGAAGGATGCACAGAGCTAAATAAATCCTGATAACTCCCTGCTGGCAGGGCAGGGGGTCCTTCCCCTCCTGGCTGTGCCTGTCACTTGTGATCCACTTGGACACGGAAACAATTTTGCTCCTGGATGGAAAACAGACCCTTTGCCTTGAAGGATCAGCCCAGCCTCCTGCTGATGCATTTGTGAGCTGTCATTCCACCCTGCCAGCGTGTCACTCACTGCTGGAAGTGCCTCCTGCTGCTGGGGGACTGGGAAGGAGGGGAAGGAGAGGGGATCCCAGCACCTCTGTGCCCACAGCAGAGCCAAGGTGGGCTGTGGAGGGAGAACAGCCCTGGGAAAGGAGCAGGCTTTCCTCCCCAGCACAGCGAAATTTTGACAGAAATAATAATAATAATAATAAAAATAATCAATAATGTCTCACACTTCCTGTCACTAATTTGCTAATTTTAACCACAGAACCTGAGGAAAGGCCCCAGCTGTTCACCTGACCCCAGCATTGCACATCTGTGCTGTTCTGTTTTGGGCAAAGCACCAAAAACCAACCCCTGCTCCAGCCTGCAGGAATTTCATCCACCACCCAATGTCAAAAACACCTCCCCAGGAACTTCAGGGACCATGAGGGGGGCTCCATTTCCCTTGTGAGAGCAGCACTCTGCACATCAGCTCCCCGAATTACCCCCAAACAAAGAAGTTATTGGTGTTAAAATCACTCCCTTTACATTTGGTGACCTTTCACTGTCGCAGCAGCTCAGAGTGGGAGGGCACAGCAGCTGAATCAGAAATTAGTGCCTCTGGAGCAGGAATTGTCCTGGGGGGGCATCTGATTTTAAAATCTCATTTAAAAATCTCGTTTAAAAATCTCATTTTTAAATACAGCACGTGAAGCAGGGTTCCTGATTGGGAGAGTAAAGGGGTTAAGGGATTCCTCTGGTGTCACAGCCACTTCCCCCCTCTGAACCTGCCTTTTCCCCTAAAACCTGCTCCTGATGGGGTATCAGGACAGCACTGTGGGGCTCCTGAGGTTGTTATTTACATATTTTCATCTCTCTGTATTGCAGGGAGATCTCAAAGGTGGTTTTCCCCCCACATCCCGTTTTTGATGGATAGCACAGATCAATTGAAGCCATTCTCCACAGAACTGCTTTTCTATGGGATGAAAGCTTGGAATTACTCTTCTCTGGGATGGAAGAATGGAATTAGCACATCTGACTTCCCCACAGCACCCAGGATGCCTCCTCCTGCTCCTTCACATCCCTGATTCCTGCTCCTCTCTGGAGAGCAGTGATAAAATGCATTCATTACCTCCACTTCAGCACAGGGAAAATGAGGGGAAAGTGGTTGTTTATTAGATGTCGAGAAATACCAAAACCCTTTTAACTTGTACTCTAAGAGAAAGGAAAAAGGTAAAAAGGTAATTTTCCAGGAAGCTCCTGTCACTGTTTGAAAAGAGAGAGTAAAAAAGACTGCTTTTATTATCTGCTTTATTTATGGTTACTTAATAATGACACAGACAAGTGCATTACTCGCTCACCACTTCCCTGCTGCTGCCTTTGTAAAGACAAAAGAGCAATCAAGTGAGGGCCTGTTTGCTAAAAGCTGAGCTCCAGAGTCAACCAGCACCAGTTTTCCTTGGAAAAAAAATGAGATGTAGCACAGATTTCATGCAGAGCTCCCTGATCCTGGACCTTAGGGCAGCAGGGTTTTGGGAGAGAGGTCAGCCAAGAGGGGGAAAGGGAAGAGAGAAATGAATTTTAGAGGATTTCCTTCTTCTTTGTGGGATATTGAGCATTTTTAAGCTATCAAATGAGAATATCTGCCCAGGATGGGATTCACAGGTGGTTCTGCAGTGCTGTCACCTGCCAAAAAAAGGGAGCTGCTTTGGTTTGGGCTGGAATTCTTTGGGGCCAGGTGGGTTCAGAAGAATTGTTCCCAAATGTGATGGCCAAGCTCATTCCTCAGCACTGCAGAGGATCAGGGGACAGCAAAGTACCAGAGGCAGAGGGAAAAAAGGGATAAAAGAGGGTTTGGATTTGGGTCCAGTCTGGATTCAGGATGCTGCAGCATCAGATTGAGAGGTCAGTTCCCAGAGCAGAACAAGGAAATCTGTAATGTTGCAGCAGATCAGCTGTGGGAAGGGTTTGGGGATCCAAGGAAGCTGGTTTGGATTTAATGCCTCAGTTTCTGACACCTGCTCTAACTGAAACAAGCACGTAGCAAATGTGAGCAAGTTCAGACCAAGACTCAAAAGAAGGGAACAGCAACCCTGTCCCTATTGGAGTCCTCCTTCTGTGCTCTTTTCTCTTTATTTTCCTATTTAAAACCAAAGAAAATCAACTCAGCTATTTCAGAGCCTGTCCAGCTGGTGCCACAGGAGCCTCCAAGCTGATCCTGCCCAGGTATAATNTTACCTTCAGCAATTTTTGCAAGGGTTCTCAGCACAGCATCCTGCACCTTTGTGGCCCCTGCAGCTCCCTCAGGAGGAAAATCATGTTTGTCTGGCAGGTGTTTGAGACAGGAGTCCAACAGGCTGCCTGTGCAGGGTCACCTGGGCCATGCCTGGCTTCCCCACAATCTGCTCAGCCCTTGTTTACTCGAGCACAGCCAGAGCCAAGCTGTTTGTTCCCTGCTCACATCCCAGCTGGCCTGGCACAGCTCTGGGGACAGCAGGGGAGCAGCTCCAGCAGCACAGGGACTGCTGGAATACAGGGAATGAAGGTGTGTGCTTGCAAAGGGATCTCTTCCCAGAGGGAAAAACCCCCAACAACAAAAACCCCAAAAAACCATTCCAGTGGGATTGTTAGCACATGGATGACTGTCAGTATTGACCCTCCAGTGCAGCTAACCAGGCAGGGTAAGGGGCTTCTGTCACCCTGATTTTTAAAGATTTTCTAAGCCTTCTGATGGTTGTAATGAACTTTATCACACACTTTATATAAATAACTTATTGTTTTGCATTCTTTTGTGGAGGAGGAGAGATTTGATGGACTGTTGGTTTGTCCAGTGTCATTGGAGAGGTGGCACTGTCACCCTCCAATCCACTGACACTTTTGGAAATCTATAAATGATGGAGTCAGAAAATAAAAAGCTTTTTTTTTACCTTGAAAAGAGCAGCGAGTCCACGTTGTGTTGTTTTGTGTCCTATAGTGACAGCTTCAGAATAAACTGAGTCCATCATGACATTTAGCCAGGGACAATGCTGAGTTTCTCCTACAGAAACCCTGCTTGGGTCACCAGGAGCAGGACATTTGCACCTGTGGGGTGTGAGCACACAGAGCACAGCACAGCTGGGAGCAGTGAGGAATGCAGCTCTGGGTGGGGGATATTCCATCCTCTGAGAGCAAAACCAGCACCAGGCAATGTCTGAATAAAGATTCCTTTTCCCTCTGCGTGGCTCTCCCTGTGCCACCTCTCATGGTGGTGGCTGAGAGCAGCGCCTGGCACGGTGGCACCCTGACCCCTGGCAGGGACTGGAGTGTAAATGCACAGAAACTGTGGCAGGGCCACAAATCCCCCATCCCTGCTGCCATTCCCCACCCTGTGACGGCCCCAGCAGCAGCAGGAGATGATGCATGGAAGAAAAAGCTGCACAGGGAGGGAGGCAAAATCACCTGCCTGGTGTTACATCGCTTCTCTGGCTCGTGACAATTGTGGCATTCAGCAGCTGAGCCCCAGTGACAGATGAGAGGATGTGCAGGGACCCAGCTGAGGAATGATGTCAGGACAGGAGAGGTCTGAGAGCAGGAGGCAGGCAGGGAGGTAAAAGTCCTGAGCAGGAGTGTTTAGAAGTGTCCAAAATGTAAAAAATGTACATTTATGGGGACAGAAACAGCCTCTGCACACATCTGGCTAAGAGTACAGAAGGAATTCCAGGGCAGGGGGAAGAGAGATGAGCCCCAAGCAAGCTGCCTCAATCAGAAAAACCCTGATAAAGGGCTTAGGGAGAGTGTGAAAGGGAAAAAAAGCCCCCCAAAGCACCACAGCCCCATCTGTCTCTACCACAAACAGCCACACTGGGCACTAAGGAGTTTGCTGGGAGACATTTTCCCTCTGCTGATTGATGGCATTTTCCAGGCTGTTATTAACTGGACTTCAGCACTTTGGGGTGATCTATGGAGCAGCAGCAGCTTGAAAGCATTTGGCACTGCAGCCATGGATTAGAGGAAGGAGTAAAAAATGGAAGCAGCTCCTCAGAGCATCCCCATCTGTCAAGGTGGGCACAGGGGCTGCAGGTGAGAGGGGAGGGAGGGCAGGGGAGGCTGCAAGGCAGCAAAAGGAGCCCTCTCCAAGGGGTTTCCAGGAGCCCCAGCTGCTCACAGGGTGAAAAATCGGGTGACCACTCTCAGAAGGAGAAGGGGAAGCAGGGGAGGTGGGGATGGAAGGAGAAGCTGAGGTTTTCAGGGTGAAGGAGGCAGGAGGAGCCTGCTCAGCACAGGCTGCTTTGGAGTGTGAGGGTGGCTGAGGGTTTGGCTTGAGGGCAGCAATGGCCAATTCTCTCTTTTTTGAGGAGCCTGAACCACCTTCTCCAGCATTCCAAAGGCAGGGAAGGCACAGGGGGGCTTCCACCCCCAGTAATTAGGCATTTAATTAGCAGTGAGCAGAGCACAAAGCCTGGGTGGAGAAAGCACAGAACGAGGTTGAAATATTTCCCTGACCCAGCACTTCTGCTCTAAAAAACCACACAGAGCTGTGACCTGCAATCACAACAGCAATTCTGAATATCAATTAAACTTACTTTAAGCAGTTCTCGCTGGGTGGTGATCTACAATTCCAGATTTTCTTCTGTTGCACCCTAAATTTCCTCTGGCACCCAGGAGCAAAGATCCAGCCCCACCCCAGCCTGCTGGGGACTGCTGATCCTGAATCCACACACGAAATCCCCTCCAGTCTCTCCTCCAGCTCGAGCATTTGCCCAACTTTAGCACAAATTTATGAATCATTTCAGTCAACTTGAAAGTGGCCTCTGTAATATTTATTTGTCCAATATCCATCCACTCAGCACTGTCTTGCCACAGTTTCAGGGGTCTAATTAAATCACAGCCTGAATTGGAAAAAGCCATTCTTGCAGCGAGGCTGAGCTGACCTCCTCAACTCATTTATCCACTGATAACCCTCGTGTGGAAGCACTCAGACCCCTGAGGGAAAAACTACTTCACATCCCATTGATCCCCAGCTTTTCCCTGACTTCTCAAGCAGCTCTGGCTTTTATTCACTGATCAGAAATTACTTGACCAGCCACCAAAAAAAAATAAAAAACCACCAGACCAACTCTTCATCCACATCTCCCAGGGAGCCAAAGCTGTGAGAAATCATGAGAGGGGACACGCAGCCAGGGCAGCCCAGGGGTGTTATGAAAGGTGACAGCTCTTGCTGTTGGACTGCATTTGAAAATGTGAGTAATCATCAAGGTGTCGTTCGTGTTCTCCCTCTGATCAAAGCACTGGACAGAAAAACACCGAGTTTTGCAGGGGAGCAGAGGTGCTGGAGGAGCCCCAGCTGTCAGGAGGAATTTAACTGTTTATGGCCTCCTGTTCTGTGAGCCATTAAACCAAACAAACAACAGCTGCTTCCCCTCCTCTGCAGCACCAGCAGGACCTGGGCTGTTCATTATTAATTCAGCTTGGCATTCCCATCACAGGGGTGCAAAATCCTGCTCCCAGACCTTGTGTCAGGTGCTTGATGCTCCCAGAGCAAACAGGTGCTGCTGAAGCCAGGCTCACCCTGCCTGTGGAGTGATGCAGCTCATCTGGAAAGCTTCACACATCCAGAAGGAAGCCAGGCAGAAGGAAATTCATCATCCCCACCCAGGTGGCAAAGTGAGACAGAGAAACACTTCCCATCCCACAGATCCATCTCCCAGGGTCCCTGCAGAGAGCACAGAGCCCTTTCTGTGCTGGTCTCACTCAATCCTGCACCCTCATGGTGATAGGAAAAGATTTTTAAATCTTTTTATTCTTCAAAATGTTTTTTAAGAAAAGTCGGAGAGTTAGAAAGAAAGTTAGGCTTAGTAGGCCCTGGGAAATGTTAAGGGTAGCCCTGGGAAATGTTAGGCCTTGTGTTTGCCAGACCATGTGAAACTGCACCTGCAGTCAGTATATGATAAATGATATAATTGTTAGATGTGATTAGATATAATTATTGTTGAAAGAATCATGAGAAACT